>PVJS01049756.1:0-14560 GCA_004027185.1 Glis glis | reverse complement strand
CATGAGGCCATAGGTTCACACTGGGGGACAGAAGGCACTATAACAGAAGTAGGATCCACGGGCATCTGAGCCACCTCCTCATGTAATTTGCTCGTACCTTCAGGACCTGCTCGGGCCCTATCACGTATGTACCATTTCCACTTGACAATGGACTGCTGCTGCGCACGTCCAACTTTGTGGCTTGATGGATCAGAGAGAACCCAGCTCATAATGGGCAGCTCAGGTTGCATGGTAACCTGGTAGCCCATGGTTAAGCATTCAGTTTCCACCAAGGCCCAGTAGCAAGCTAAGAGCTGCTTCTCAAAAGGAGAGTAATTGTCTGCGGATGACGGCAGGGCCTTGCTCCAAAATCCCAAAGGCCTCTTCTGCGACTCACCCATGGGGGCTTGCCAGAGGCTTCAGACAGCATCTCTATCTGCCACTGAGACCTCCAGTACCATAGGGTCCACTGGATCATAGGGCCCAAATGGCAGAGCCACCTGCACGGCAGCTTGGACCTGCCGCAAAGCCTGCTCCTGTTCTGGGCCCCACTCAAAACTAGCAGCTTTTTGAATCACTAGGTAGATAGGCCGGAGTAACACACCGAAATGAGGAATGTGTTGCCTCCAAAAGCCAAACAGGCCCACCAGATGTGCCTCCTTCTTAGTTGTAGGAGGGGCCAGATGTAACAGTTTATCCTTTACTTTAGTTGGGATATCTTGGCATGCCCCACACCATTGGACTCCTAGAAATTTCACTGAGGTAGAAGGCCTCTGGATTTTAGCTGGGTTTATTTCCCATCCCCTGGCACGCAAATGCTTCACCAACAAGTCCACAGTGGTGGCTACCTCTTGCTCGTTCGGCCCAATTAACATAATATCATCAATATAATGAATCAGAGTAATACTATGCAGAAGAGAAAGTCTATCAATATCCCTGCACACTAGATTTTGACACAGGGCAGGGGAATTGATATACCCCTGGGGCAGAGTAGTGAAGGTATACTGCTGGCCCTGCCAGCTGAAGGCAAATTGCTTCTGGTGATCCTTATGAACTGGTACAGAAAAGAATGCATTAGCCAAATCAATGGCTGCATACCAGGTACCAGGAGACATGTTAATCTGCTCTAACAAGGAAACCACATCCGGCACAGCGGCCACAATTGGAGTCACTACTTGATTAAGTTTATGATAATCAACAGTCATTCTCCAAGTTCCATCTGTCTTCTGCACAGGTGAAATAGGAGAGTTAAATGGGGATGTCGTGGGAACCACCACCTCTGCATCTTTCAAGTCTTTGATGGTGGCACTAATCTCTGCAATCCCTCCAGGTATGCGATATTGTTTTTGATTCACTATTTTCCCAGGGAGAGGTAGCTCTAATGGCTTCCATTTAGCCCTTCCCACCATAATAGCCCTGACTCCACAGACCAGAGAACCAATGTGGGGGTTCTGCAAAGTACTGAGTTTGTCCATACCAATAATACATTCAGGGACCGGAGAGATAACCACAGGATGAGTACGGGGACCCATGTGACCCACTGTGAGTCGGACTTTGACTAGAAAACCTTGGATCACCTGACCTCCATAAGCACCTACTTTGACCGGAGGACCACAATGACATTTAGGATCACCTGGGATCAACGTCAAGTCAGACCCAGTGTCCAGCAGTCCCCTAAAAATCTGATCATTTCCTTTTCCCCAATGTATAGTCACCCTAGTGAAAGGCCGTAGGTCCCTTTGGGGAATGACGGAAGAAAGATTAACAGTAGAACTTTTTGGTTCTGTACCAGAGCCCTTCCTCAAGGGGACCTGCCTCCCCATCAGTGAAGGGGTTCTGGGTCAGTAAACTGACTCAAGTCTGGGAACTGGTTGAGAGGCCGTGATTCTCCACTTTTACGATTGAAGTCAGACTCTGGTATATCAATTCTCGAATTTTTTTGTTTATACAAATCCAATAAAAATTTGGTGGGTTTCCTGTCTATTTGACTTCTGGGGACACCATGAGTAATCAGCCAACGCCATAAATCTGCATGTGTCAAGCCCTTCTGCTCATCGCTCCTCCTCTGCCGTCCATTATAATAGGTACAACTGCCTTGCCCCTGACAATTGAGAGCTGCCACCTGACCCTTGCTATCACGGGAACAAAGAATACCCATAACACCCAAATCCAATAATTGGTCAATTGCGTCTCCCACCATAAGTTCTGGCATACAGAGGATAGCAACAGCAGAGCCCTTCAAGGATGATGGTGCCCCCCTCACAAATTTATTTCTTAAAGTACGGGAGAAGGGAACATCCTCAGGACATGTCCACTGTGGAGAAGAAACAATGGTGAAGTTTCAGTTCGAAGAGTTGGAGGTCGATGATCTCAGACAAGAGCAGAAGATCAAGAAGTTCTCCAAGGAAACGGCGAAGTTGGAGACTGACGATCTCAAACAAGAGCAGATGCGTTTTCCTCAGGAAGAGTTGCAGCTCAGCTCTACGCGGCTTTCTCCTTCTTTTTATCTAAGTCCTGCACCTATCAGAACCCTGCTACCTACATTTAGGGCAGGACTTCCAGTTCAATCTGCTGTTATACAACCAAAGTCACATGATCTTAAGAGGGTCAAGTTGACAAACCAGACCAACTATCACAACCAGGCAGGTTCACCTAGGAAATGCCACTGTGGGTGCTCCCAGCTATGGCTGGGGAGAGGGCTGAGTCCTGCTTCTGGCTTTTGTCTGCGTCGCTGGATCTCATTCTATTTAGGCCATTGCGGATGCCAATGTCCCTACTTATGGGGGGCAAATAGTTCTGTAGCAGCCCCGGCCTTATTTGCTTACCTTAGAAAGGCTAAGGGAAACTTCCTTCAGTGGATTGTTTTATGGATCTTAGGGCTTTACGCCTGTCCATCTGCCATCTTGAGCTGCCCAACCCCCACCCCCTATTTATTTATTTATTATTATTTATTTTTATTTTTATTTTTTGCTGTACTGAGGATTGAACCCAAGGGCATTCTACCTTCGAGTAACATCCCCCAGCCCTATTTTTGTTCTTTATTTTGAAACAGGGTCTCACTAAGTTGCCGAGGGCCTCACTAAGTAGCTGAGGCTGGTAGTGAACTTGCGATACTCCTGTCTCAGCCTCCCAAGTACTGGGATTACAAGCATGTGCCACCACGCCTGCCTTATTTATTTATTTTGAACCAGGGCCTCACTAAGTTGCTGAGGCTGGCCATGAACCTTTGATTCTCCTATCTCAGCCTCCCAAGTACTGGGATTAAAGGCTTAAAGATGTGCACCACCATGCCTGGCTATTCAAGTGTCATTTAAACTTGACAACGGAATAACAGATATCAGATGGCCCATAGAAAATCATAAACCTATGAGGTGAAGATGAATCCAGAGGACTGAGAGATTCTCAAGTTGGATTACAATGAGGAAAATAGTGGGAGATCAATAAGGAAACATCTCTGGTGCTCATATTTTAGGATAATTTGTTCATAAGGTACAAGGAAGGGTATTTTAACAAAGCATAGTGACAAAACTTAGAGGATAGCTAAAGTCTACATGAACAACAAAACAAAGTCCAGTGTTTAGGGAAAATAGAATGATATTAAGGATCGTGGTAAGTAAGGAACATGCTCAGCTCCTATTTTCCCCTCTATTCTTGATGATGGCAATAATTTTTCATAGTTGAACAAGATAAAACAGGTTTAGTCAAATATTATTGCATAATAGATACCCTCAAAACCTCAGTGGTTTGCAGCAATAGGCATATATTTCTCACTACATGTTAGCAGTTGGTTCTCCGTCTGGGGCCAGTAACCTAGGCAGGATATGTTCTCAAGAGAATGGCTGATGCATAAGAAAGAATGACCGACTGTGTAAGTCATTGTCAAGGCTCTGTGTCACATCTGCTTACATTTTATTGACCAAAGCAAATCAAATGGATGAAAACAAAATCAAAGGACCTTTTATGGGAGAAGCAAGGGTTTTCTCATTGTCCAGCTAACTAACAAAGGGAATGGATGAATGAAAGAGTAAAAAATTAAAACCAAAAATTTAATTCACTACAAACATTAAGTCATAATATAGGATTTTATTATTATAACACATAGTGTGTGTGTGTGTGTGTGTGTGTGTGTGTGTGTGTGTGTGTATGTGTTACTGGGAATTGAACTCAGGGAAGTTCTACATCTGAGCTACACCCCGAGCCCTAGTTTTTTATTTTTGAAACAGGGTCTTGCTAAATTGCTGAGGGCCTTGCTAAGTTACTGAGGCTGGCCTTGAACCTGTGATCCTCCTGTCTCAGCCTCTCAAGTACTGGGATTACAGGCATGCCACCACCATGCCCAGCTATAACAAACACATAGTTTAATGTCAAATATGTAAAAGATTTTATTTTCTAGCTGAGAAAGCTGATAAAAAATATGAAACTTATGTTCTGATCCTAAGCTCAGATCTCTCTCCAATGGAAGTATACTATCTCAAAAGTCTAAGACATAATTATTGTTGCTAAGTAAATATATTCAAGGATTAAAAAATACTCTGAAATGTATTCACCTATTTGACATTTATGGAACTCTTTTTATGTGTATGTACAGAGCTGAAACTACAGGGATTTGTTAGCAACAAGGTCTGGTTCTGGCTTTTACAGAGCATATAGTTTAGTGGTATTGACTTAAAATTGTAAGTTACATATAGATTCTAAATACCTTATTAATTTAAAAAATTCCATGAAAAAGAATTAACAAAGACACTGTAAATGAATACTTAGAAAGATGTAGATTCATGAGTCAGTAATAATGAGAGGTTCTATGGTGTAGCTGGGGAGAACACTAGATTAAATCAGAGAATGTGACTTCAGAGTCTGAATCTAGTTGGGTGTGGCAGTATACACCTGTAATCCCAATATTTGGGAGGCTGAAACAGGAGGATTGTAGGTTCAAGGTCAGCATCAAAAACTTAGGCTCTCAGTAACCTATTGAGACCCTGTTTCAAAAAAATTAAAAAAGATCTGGGGGCATAACCCAGGAGTAGAATGTCCCTATTATTTTTGTGCCAACACTGAGAAAGTGATTTGACTCCTCTCAGCTTCTGGTTTCACATTAGTAATACTAATGCCCATTCTTCCTACCTCAGGTCAAGCCCAAACTGTACAGTGCTTTAAAATTGAGGCACCATTAAAAAGTGATTAAGCAAATATCAGAAAACAAATAAAATAATACTTTCACTTGACAACACAAACTTAATCTGGTTTCCTGCAACTCTATGCTATTTTCCCAAGCTCCAGAAAAGAAAGTTAGAACTACTTCAAAGGACCGTCTGACTTCTATTCTTCTACTTTTATAAACATTATAAAAAAGTCTTATTTTCTCTGGAACAGTGGTGCTTGAATTTGTTGCCATATTGCAGAAGGCTGATTGAATATCAAACACCAACATATGTTCCTGTTTAAGTCTTCCTTATGGAGAGAAACAGCTGACTTCACTGCTATTTTTGAAAATCTATTACTCTGGTGGAACTAGATACTGTCCGTTCTTTTGAAGGCTGACTTACTTTAAAAGAGATCTATTATCACTTGTGGGGGAGTTTTTATTAGGAATTATCATTTTATTCAGGAACAAAAGCTCACCTTCATAGATTTCTGTGTGCTACATAGGGCTTTTCTGAGATCATTTTGCACTGAAACACAATTCCGCCATTACTTCTGATGTCATTCTAGACAGCTTCCCTAACTATGAGCATGAGTGCATTATGATAGCCTCTTAGTTTTAGCCTTTTGTGGAATATAGATTTGGTGTTTTTCTCATGATGAGACTGAAGTTATGGGCTTTGGGGAGGAAGACCACAGAGAGATAGCACCATTCTAATCATATCAGATCAAGGACACATAACTGTCAACATGATTTATCACTGTTGATGCTGGAAGCCAAGTTACTTTTCTCCACTGTAAAGTTACTGTACTCTTTGTATGTATTAATTAATTTATTTATTGGAACTGAAGATTGAACTCAGGGGCATTCTACTTTTGAGCTATACCCCCCGGGCCTTTTTAATTTTTCTTTTGTAACCGGGTCTCCCTAACTTGCTGAAGTTGGCCTTGAACCTGTGAACTTCCTGTCTCAGCCTTCTAAGTACTGGGAATACAGGAATATGCCACCACAGTCAGCTCCATACCGTACTCTTTGAAAGGAAGTTACTTTCACAGCCCACAGTTAAGAAATGAGGAATATATTCCACTTCCCTGAGGGTAGAATGGCCACATAATTTAGAATGCTCCTCACCAGAGATTGGTCTCCCCTCCCATCATTTATTATTTATTCAGTCATTTGTTTTATTTGTAAGAACACATGACTATTTATTTTGCACTTTGGGTTATAATCCAAGTTATTTTCTTGCTCAAATTGTTCCAGCTTTGGCCATTATGGTTTCTTTCATTTGGTTTCTGTATCTGATTGACACATCTCTCATTATTGTACATATTTTCCTTTTCAGCACCTCCTTGTTTTCTGGCAATCAAGATGCTTCAGGCTCATCTCGTCTATTTCCTGCCCTAGTTCTAGAATCGGCTATTTTTCCAGGAGCCCAGGTCCCTTTTATTGGAGAATAATATTAGACACTAAGGTCTGGGCACTATCCTAGAGACGTTGATCCATGGATCTGCCACTTCCTCATTACGAATCCACCTCTATTTTTTCCTCCTGTGTTCTCGTTTCCACTCTTTGAATGACTATTTCATACCTTCTCCTTTCTCCCCAAATGTTATCCATCCATACTAACCCATTCCCTTTACTTTAAGTTGAGGATCATGCCTCACAATTCATATTTCATTGAGAACATACGCACAAAAAGAATCTCCCATAGTTTGATCAACCAAACTACCGATCTCTATGTATTTACTTAGACTGCCTCTCCCTATCCAATACTGAGGTTGAAAAGTCTGGGGACTGAGTGAATAAAGGAAAGATGAATTATTATTTTGTGTTCAGAATTTCATGTCATTTCCTTGTTTCCAGTACTGTCCCCATCCTCATGTACAACTGTTTTTGGTGTCCCTGAGTCAAGTGCTCCTCTACTTCAACTTCTTGAGGAAGGAAACTGCTCTCTTCTGCCAGGGAAGAGGCAGAGCACCATGGGTAAGAGGAGAGGAGAGGGAGTCCCAAATGTTTCAGCCTACTTTAAATTCCAGTCTTGAAGGGTACATAGAACCACTATTTCCTGAGCCTTTGTGGGTTCTGCGGTTTGAAGCAACCCTTTGTTTGGACTCTGTTTACTCACGCTGTCCTACTTTCCCTACCCTTGACTTCACCCCATCCCCAATCACTTAATTTTTACTTTCTTTGCCAAAGTCAGTTACTATTCATAAATATCTCTCCATAATCCAAAAATTTTAACTGTTGTTTTCTCCTTTCATCAGTCTGTAGGTTTTATAAATGTCACATTCACTTCCTGTCACAATAGTAAGATTTGGGGAAAGAGATGAAATAGATATACATGCTCCATCTGCCAAGCTTTATTAGAGTTCTGTGAAAGTTTCAGAATCTTGCCTTCTCAGATTAACCCTTTTATTTAATCATTCTCTGCTTCCTAAATTTCTGGTTTCCATCACCATTGTGAGACCTGGACTACCAAAATTTAGAGGTGGAAAAAAAATTTTGGTTTTGAAGTGTCAAAAGACAAAATTCCAACAAATCTGGTTTAAAGATCTCACTGACTTTTATATGCAAATTTTAAATGGGCCACACCTCATTCTGTAATATAGTTCTATTCTATAGAATCCTATCTTCCAATAAGCTGAGCAGAGGAGGTTGTCAGGAAAGAGTTGAAGAAAGCAGAAACAGGGAGCAAAAAGCAGATGGCTTGTTTCAAAGTTACTTTTCCTACAGGATTAGAACACAGAGGGCTTCCTTATTAAGCTCACTATGGTTGCGTGGAATCGCCTGTTTTTCATTTTTGTTTTTAAACTGACCCATTTCAACGTTCAGTTAATTACATGACACTTAACACACACATCTCCACTCTGGTTGGGTCTGATCTGCTGGGTAACAGCATAGGAGGTTGGTCCAAGGTTGCCTCCTGTAAACTTTAACAGGAGTCAGGAAGACTTTGATTTGGTTCCTAGCCCTTCTGTTACATACATTAGGAGCTTAGTCTCTGAATAAATTGTGGGGTGGTTTTTTCATCTCTTACCATCCCTCCTACTTCACTTTGTTGGCTTTTCATCTTTAAATGTATAGTAGTACCTCCTTAACATGTTATTCTATTAAATGTTTATTAAATATTAAGTACAGTAAAAGGTTGAAAAAGATTTTTACAAAAAGAATTTTACAAAAGGAAATTCCACCAGGACCAGGGGGTATTTTTGTATAAAATTATGTTGGGTTTATCCCTCTTTCTCTCTCCTCACTGTGGCAGGTGCACTGGGCCACCTGCTTCCCCTGGACACTCCACACACGTGTGCATGTCAGTGCATTGGTGAATTCAATTTTTCTGCCTATACTGGGCAGAAAGAAAACACATGATATGTACATGATATGTATCGTGAAGACTGAATCCTGAAACCTTTGCCTCACAAATGAGCTCCTTAGAGTCCTACCCATAGGTCCTGGAATAGTGCCTGACATATATTATAGGCACCTATTAAATATTTTTGAAATGAACAAATTACACAATTTAGCAATAGCAATAGTAGTAATAATGGCATCATGTGTGCATTAATATAATCATCTCTGGTACATTATGTGAAAGACACTGACATGAACTTTTGTGATAGATTCTATGTAATACTCATACAAAGTGTACAAAGGTGTATTCATGCCTATGACTGCTGTAACAAATGATCTCCAGTGGCCTAAACCAGCAGAAAATTGTTCTCTCACAGTTTCATAGGCCAGAAATCCAATATGGACATGCTGGCTCTGGGGGGAGACTCCATTTCTTCTTTTACCTTCACCATTCCTTGGCTTGTGGCTGTATCATTTCAATCTCTGCCTCCATTTTCACATGGCCTTCTCCTCTCTGTTTTTGTTTTTCTTTTCTGCTTTTCTTTGTTATAAGGACACTTGTGATTTTCTCATATCAAAACTTGTAGCCGGGCGTGGTGGCGCACGCTTGTAATCCCAGTACTTTGGGAGGCGGAGACCGGAGGATCCAGGTTCGCTGCCAGCCTCAGCTCTCTCTCTCTCTCCCCCGTCTCTTTCTCTCTCTCTACCTAGTGAGGCCCTCCGCAACTTCGTGAGACCCAGTTTCAAAATAAAGTATAAAAAAATAGGGCCGGGGGTGTAGCGCGGAGGTAGAATGCCCCTAGGTTCAATCCCTGGTACCGCCAAAAAAAAAAAAAACTTGTATCTGCAAAGATTGTTTTTCCAAATAAATTAATATTTGTAAATTCCAGAATTGTGACATGATATCTTTGAATGGCCATTATTTGACCTAGTACAGTAGGTGTGCCATTTGCTTGCAAGCAACAGGAATTGACCTTGGTTGTGACAGAAGAGAAGGAAAACTACTGCAGGATGACTGTGAGGCTCACAATTGATGGAACCTAAAGGTTAGTTGTCGAAAATAGTAAAGAAAATAGGGATGGGTGTCCAGAGGACCCGTAGTAGTTACATTCTGCCCCAGAGCAATACCATTATGAATAAATGGTAACCAAACCTGTGCCTGTGCATTCTTTTATCAAGATCCAAAGTCCTAGACACAGGCAGCTGGCTTGTAGGGTCATACTTACTCACATGTAAGACATTGGTCCTGAAGGGCAGGGAGATCAAGACACTACCTGCCAAAAAGGAGAATCCCAAAGTAAGGCAGGGAGGTTAGATATTTCACACACACACACACACACACACACACACACACACACACACTCACACACACATAATGAATATTCACTATAAAGAATAATTATATTCCTCAATTTAGAAAGATGAATTATGGCTGGGCATGGTGGCACATGCTTGTAATCCCAGTACTTGGGAGGCAGAGACCGGAGGATCCGGGTTCGCCGCCAGCCTCAGCTACTTAGTGAAGCCCTCCGCAACTTTGTGAGACCCAGTTTCAAAATAAAGTATAAAAAATAGGGCAGGGGTGTAGCTCAGAGGTAGAATGCCCCTGGGTTCAATCCCCGGTACTGCAATAAAAAAAAAAGAAAGATGAATTATACAGTTCGGTAAGAAAATAGGACCAAATCCTCAAATCCCACGGCTGCATAACTCCATAGCTTATGTTCATAATCAATGATGCCACTTCCTGCTATACAAAAATTACCTTCATTTCTAGAAAAACTGTAGTATTGAGAAAATTAAATATATACATTTTTCTTAATTCTCATTCAACCAATCCTTTAATTTTGACATTTGCAAAATACATAAATGTCTAAAATTCAAGAAACTGGTTTGAATGAGAATTAGCCCTCCCCCCATATGAAAAGATTCAAACTTTATCCCTCAAATAAATATTTAACAATACCCTTTCAAATCCTATTTGGAAACTGTTTTTAAAAAATAATGCTGTATTCAAAGCAATTTTGGAAGTTCTATGTTTAAAATTACTACCAAAGTCTTCTAGTTTGTGTACTAAAGATCAATCATACATGTTTAAATTATATTGCTGGGTCTACTGACATTTTGATTTTAAATGTCACTCTGGAAAAAAAATTGATGCTCTCAAGAAACAATTTTTGGCATAAACTTTAATATGCCAGCAACTGGTCAAAAGTGCTGGTTGCTACAGGAACCATTAAAAGCAGATTTCAAGTCCTGAAAAAACTTAAGGGAAGAAAACTAGCCTTTATGAAGATACCCATGGCTCATGGATTTGTAAGAAAACAATCTCCACTTTATAATTAAAGAAGCTGGCTGTTTTCTATACCTGGAAATGGACCACACCAGACCCTGTCTCTGGAGTATAACCCTATTGTCCCAGGCCGCTTTTCCATTCCCGGGAATGGCTGGTTCCCAAGGCTTTCCCCTGGAGCGCGAGCCTTTCCCCCTGTCTTCATGGCCTTTTCCATATGGCGCCTTCACTTCTCTAAATAAACCTCCTGTAATCCTCCCTACCCCTCAAAAAATAAAGAAACCAAGAGAGTTTATGTGCCTTAAGATCTCAGCGCTAGTAAGAAGTCAGAATTTTAATCCTGGGCTAATACTAAACTTATGCAAATTGTAAATTTAAAAAGATGACATTAATTTTTTGAAAGATATTATTGAGGCTTAGTATGACTGGGTTATCTAGTGATTTCAAGTCTTCTGAGGAAACTTCATACTGATTTCCATAGAGGTTGTATTAATTTATAATCACAACAACAATATTTAAGAGTTCCTTCCCCCACATCCTTGCCAGCATTTATTATTGTTTGTATTCTTGGTTATTGCCATTCTACCTGGGGTTAGATGGAATCTCAGTTTAGTTTGAATTTGCATTTCCCTGATTGCTAATGATGTTGAAAATTTTTTCATGTATTTGTTGGCCAATTGTATTTCTTATTTTGAGAAGTTTCTATTCAGTTCAACTGCCCATTTTTAATTTTTTGGTGTTAAGTTTTTTTAGTTTTTTTTATATATTCCAGTTATTATTCCTCTATCAAAGGAGTAGCTGGCAGATGTTTTCTCCTATTCTGTAGGCTCCCTCTTCATGTTCTTGATTGTGTTCTTTGCACAGAAATTTTTAATTTGATGCCATCCCATTTGTTGATTCTTGGTTTTATTTCCTGAGCTTTAGGGGTCCTATTAAGGGGCTCTCTGCCTGTGCATATGTGGTGGAGATTTGGTCCTATGTTTCCTTTTAAAGTTAGAATACTATAGTGATACATGCATATCCATGTTATAGTAACACAATTTACAATAGCCAAACTATGGAACCAACCCAGCTGTCTGTCAGCAGATGAACGGATAAAAAATGTTATGTATACACACAATGAAGTTTTACTCAGACATATAAAAGAACAAAATTATGTCATTTACAGGAAAATAGATGGATCCAGAGAACATTATGAAATCAGCCAGTCTCAGAAAGTCAAGGGTCATATGTTTTCTCTCATATGTGGAAGCTAGGGAGAAAATAGAAAAGAAAAGGGACTTCGTGACAATAAGGAGTGAGATAAGTGGAATAGTGGAAGGGAAGGAGGAGGGGAAGGGATAAAGGAGACTCAAGAAATGAAATAGAGCAAATGATATTGTGCCCATATATGAAGGTACCACTAACAACCTTACTAGCATGTACAGAGACGGAGAAGGGGGTAGCTTGATGAGATTAGGAGGGAACCACACCAAGAAATTGTGCATATATGAATGAATCAATTTGAATCTCTCTACAGTTATATTAATCTCACTATAGTTATAAAATGTATAATTATATTACACCAATAAAATTCTAAAAATGAAAATAAAAGATAAGAGAAAGTAAAGTTACATCTCAGTTCTCTTTGCCAAAGAGGGAAAAATGACAAGATAGCTTGTAAGATAGAGGAAGGGGAGCCAGGCATGCTGATGCACACCTGTAATGCCAGTACTTGGGATTCTGAGATGAGAGGATCATAGGTTTGAGGCCAGTCTCAGCAATTTAACAAGACCCCATTTCAAAATAAAAAGGGCTGGGGGTATAGCTCAGAGGTTGAATTCCCTTGGATTCAACCCCCAGTGCCAAAGAATGAAACAAAACAACAACAACAACAAAACTGTACGTGAAAAGGAAAATTCTCCCTCTCTCTCTCTCTCTCTCTCTCTCTCTCTCTCTGCCCTCCCTCCCTCATTTTCAGTTACCATTAACTGACTAGTTTTTCAGACTATTTCATGACATGTGATCTCACAGGTTTCAGGATACAGTTACAACAATTGAAAGCAGGATTATTTGGCAGAATATTAAACAGTTACTTAATAACCTGCCACATAAATAACTTGCTTTGTGCCTAAATGCCCAGCCCTTTCTCTCTGGTGGCTTCTGTCCGTTCATTACATGCAGCTCTGTATAGCCTTTCTCAGCATTCTTCAGCAGAACACTGCCATGATAATTCATAATATTGATACTATCTGAATTGTGCTATAATTATTTATAATTCTGTTTCACACATGTCTATGAGTGCCTCAAGGATAGGGACAATTATTATAAAGCTTTCTATTCTGAATTCCAAGTATAGCACTTTGTAAAACTTACTAATTTATCATTCAGTACTTGTCGAGTGAATACATGGGCTGTCTGAATGAATGGATGAGAACAAATATTGAACAAGTAAAAATTCTATTTGGCCCAGGTGTTTGCTTCAAATATACTGATTGATGAAGTCAATCATATTTTCCCATTAACTGTAACCTTTATTCATTTTCAGGATGACTTGTGTTGGTTAATTTGTCCATGTTGTTGAGAAAATGGTTAAGAACAGCGATAAATGAATAGAAAACATCTTGAAACTTAAGAATGATAAGAGAGACTAGTCCTATAAAATCCCGTCAGTTCTTCAAATCGTCCCAAGCCAGATGCCAGAGCCCATTATACAGGTTGAGGAGGCCTTTGTCTCTGAGGTGGGGAGTCCAAGATTCAGTTTGATTCTCAATGACAAACAGAAGAACATGTTTTAAACCTTAACAATCAGAAGCCATTCCTTTTTACTAAGCAGAGTTTCCACCTCAAAGTATAAAAGCATTAACATCTGGCAATTGGAACTGAATATTTACTGTAAACGAACTATTTTTTATTTTATAAATATTAAAAACAATCATTTCTGAAATTTATCATCCGAGGCACTGGGGAAGTGTGGTGGGTGAAATTCCTGTTGCAGGAATGACTGTGAGGAAGATGGAAAGCAGTCGTTTATCTTTTTAAGAAGCCTGAGACCTCTGGCATCAATGCAGACTGATAGCTTCTTTGTAAACATTTAAAAGAACTATTGATATCACAATGAAGGGAAATGAATATATGTTTTTTTTCCTCTGACTGAAGAGAAGACTGCGAATTCCCCTAAGTCATTCAGCCAGCTAAAGCCATATGTTTAGGGGAAAATAATTAAGTCAATTAGTAGATAGTAAAGTCATTGTTTGATGCTATTTTTGAACATTTGAATTAAGCAGATTTTTAAAATTTTTCCTTACTGGAGAACTAATAACATAGTATATACACTTGCAATTACTGGTAAAAGTCTGATTTTCCTTCCAAACTGTGAACTTCTTGAGTATACAGGCCATATCTGTTCTGTTTGTAGCTCAGTTCCCACTTATGTAGCTTTCTACATAGTCATTGTCAAGTGGACATAACCCAGAGGTCAGTTTTGTTTTTCTTTAAGGGATTTTTTTTTTTTTGCGGTACCGGGGATTGAACCCAGGGGCGTTCTACCTCCGCGCTACACCCCCGGCCCTATTTTTTATACTTTATTTATTTTTTTTATTTTTATTATTTTTTTTAACTTTTTATCTTCATTTATTGGTGCATTGTAAATTGTAATTATACATTTTGATATATGTCAGGGTATGAACATCATACATGCACACATTGCACATTTAGCCCTCCCTCTTGAAACTGGGTCTCACGAAGTTGCGGAGGGCCTCACTAGGTAGAGAGAGAGAGAGAGACAGGGAGAGAGAGAGAGAGAGAGAGAGAGAGAGAGA
>PVJS01049755.1:0-14560 GCA_004027185.1 Glis glis | reverse complement strand
GTGTGTGTGTGTGTGTGTGTGTGTGTGTGTGTGTGTTACTAGGGATTGGACCCAGAGGCGTTCTACCTCTGAGTTACACCCTTAGCTCTAACTCTATTATTATTATTTTTTTTGGCGGAACTAGGGATTGAACCTAGGGGCATTCTACCTCCGAGCTACACCCCAACCCTATTTTTATTCTTTATTTTGAAACAGGGTCTCACTAAGTTGCGGAGGCCTCACTAAGTAGCTGAGGCTGGTCACAAACCTGGATCTTCCTGTCTCAGCCTCCCAAGTACTGGGATTACAAGCATGAGCCACCACACCCAGCCTCTACTTAGATATTTGTTGATATTAAATAATTACTGTTGAAAAAATTTAAGCTGTGATAATGGTATTGCAATTGTCCTTGGAAAAGTCCTCATCTTTCAGAGATACATATTGAAATATTTATAGATGAAATATCTAGAATTTTTTTCAATATAATCCTAAAGGGGAGGGAGACTGTGGATGGGGTGTATGTATGAAACAATACTGCCCATGAGGAAATAATTCATGCATTTGGGAAATGGTTTATCATATTTTTTTTTCTACTTTTGTAAATATTTGTATTTTTCTGTAATAAAAAATTACCCAAGGACTAGGGACGTATTTCAGTGGAAGCATGCTTGTCTAGAAAGCATAAGGTCCTAGGTTCTGTACCCAGCACTGCCAAAGAAAAATGAAAATAAAATAAAGTGATCTTTAGAACCCCCCCAAATGTAAGCATCTCAAAGAATATTAAACTCTGGGGGAGGATCCTTATAGTTAGCTTAACGAATGTAATTTCCCCCCTTCTCTTTCATAGCATCTCTGATTTGTTTGATGGTTGAGGCTCTGTGATGATGCGAGGCTGGTATATTTGCAGTTTCGTGATAAGGGAAATGGGCTTCCGCACTGAGGGTGTGAGGAGCTTGGTAAATGTGGACAGGGCTGATGGGTATCTTGTAGTACAGGTTCACCCAGCGCACCAAATGGGTTTCAAAGTGATGCGATGCAAAGTGCATTGGCTTCCATTTAATTTAACTCTTCTCTCACCAGAGTGATACCAATTGGTGGAAAGGAACCTGCAAAGGCAGAACTGGGCTAATTCCAAGCAACTATGGTGAGTGTTGCTGGGGAGCCGTTATCCATACTGTGTGAACCACCTGGTTCTGGGGGCCTTTCTGCCTTGTGGCTGTGGCTGAGAAATCAATGGAGCCCTTGCCGGCCCGGGACGTTTTGCACTCCATGAACCTCCCCATGAACACCAGATGTGCTAGGGCCTGGTTCCCTGGTTTGAGAGAATGCATCATAGCATTCTTGGAAAAACCCAAGGTTTCCGTGGAAATGCTTACAGTTTTACTTTAGTTGGCTCTTAATACAATTCTGTTTCATGCTGTTAAAGTAAATCTCACAAATTGTTTCTTGGACTAGCCCTTTCATTTGTGATGAAGACTCCCGGCCTGTTCTTGTTTGGGGCAGTGGCGTTCATTACATGCTTATCATGGAAGCTTTGGAGCTGGAGCGTGGGGCTCCTGCCCTGAAACTGCTCTAGGTAGAAGAGACACCAAACAGATGAAAACACGGAAGTAGATATCAGCCAAGACCAAAGAGCACAGGACTGGGAAATAAGGTTCCTGGGTTTTAATTCTTTTTCTTCCACTTCTTAGTAACAGGGCACCTTAGTTAAGACACCCAACTGCTGTGTCTGGGATTCAGCTTTCCCATCTGTATGACGAAAGGGTTGAATTTAGCTCACTTCTAAAATCCCTTTAGACTTGAGCATTACGTGAATCTTTAGACTGATAGAGCTGGCAACAGGCACCAGTTGCAGGTGCTGGGAAGGGACTTAGAAAGCCTCAAGGCCGGTCCTTCAAAACTCTGGGGACATACAAGTGGGCTAAGGGCTGGAGCCCAGCCCTGCTTGTCCTGGTTGAGAGGTGGTACTGTGTTTTGCCTAAGAACAAACAAACAGAAACCACTTTAAACACTTCTACACTCCTCTAAGCCTTTGCACTGCCGAATGTACCTCTACTGTGCACTCCATTTCCAGCCTTGGTCGCAGACACTGAGGGTGGAAAATGCACTCCTGCTGCTTGGAATCCTTCAGCCAAAGGAGTGTCCTGTTACCGCCGTTTAATGGCGGGAGGGGCTGGTTCTGAAACCCCAGTCTTCCTTTGGGCACTCCTACTCATTTAGGACCACAGTGAACACACCTTTCTAGGGGCAGGTAGGTCTGCAGATTGTCCTTTCTGAATCCAGGAAGCAAAATATTTCCCCAGCCCCACCTACTTGCACACACACCAGGGGGTCGGAAATGTCTGCAGGCATCTTCAAAGGAGGGTGTTTTACAAAACATAAAGATGGACCTCAAATGCTTTCTTTTGCATTTTTATGACTATGTTTGTTTATTAAATACTTGAGTAAATTGGTATTTGGGTCGGGAATCTGTTTGGTTTCATTTATATTTCCAGTTAATGGCTATGTTTGCTTTGCTTATACTTCTAGTTAATTGCTGTATTATTGTCTTCTTGCTTGGCTTGGTTTCATTTAACACATAATTCAGTTTCTCTGAAAGCAGGCAGCATCAGTTTGATTTTCTTTTATTTTTAATTTACATTAAGTGAGGAACATGAAGCTGGGGTGGCCGTGGGGCAAGTGGCTTCAGTGACTCATCTGGGCCCTCTCAACACTGGGCTTGCACTTTTTATTTTCAATCTAGTGGCTGAGCAGGCGGAATCCATTGACAATCCATTGCATGAAGCTGCAAAAAGAGGTAGGTGTGATTCTTTCTGATTGAGGGATACAGTACAGTAAAATGCAGATTTTAATTATACAGTTTGATGAATTTTGACCAATGATACATCCATGGAACAAACACCCAGATTAAGATATAGAATGTTTCTGTCATCCCAGAATGTTCCCCCATATACTTTCTCAGTTAAAACTCTGCCTCCTCTGGAGGCAATCACTGTGCTGACTGCTATCACCCTTGAAGGGGAAGTGTGATTTTAATTTTAAAGTGGCCATCAGCCTTCACTTTTGTGCACTTTGCCTGTGCTCCATGGGGGGAGGGGGAAATTAGGCAAGTAGGAAAACCTGGTCTATGACCTCCAGAGCTCAGTCAGTCAGGCAGGAGAGAAGGTGTGTGACCCATCCTTAAAATATGCTGAGAAGCCCAGTATGGTGGCTTGGGAGCACTTGGGAGGCTGACACAGGAGGATCTCAGGTTTGAGTCCAGCCTCAGCAACTTAGCAAGGCTCTCAGCAACTTAGTGAGACCCTGTTTCAAAATAAAAAATAAAATAGGGCTGGGGGTGTCGCTCAGAGGTAGAATGCCTCTGAGTTCAATAGTTCAATCCCCCAGTACCGCCACCACCATCAACACCAAAAAAAAAAAAAAAAAGCTGAGAAAAGTATAGCAATTGACATGTGTTTAAATTAAACAGGATGTAGTGGCTAGAACGAGTAACTGGAAGGCAGGAGGGTGGAGGCGTCCTGGGGGTACAGTGGGCAGAAGAGTGTTGATGTGGGGAGGGTTTGGAAGGGGAGCAGTGAGCAACAGGGATTGTCTGGAGAAGAGCTGTGGCCAGACAACAATAGGGCTTGTCTTGGGTTTTCTCCTGCACACCAGTGGTTCTCACCTAGCCCATGACACCTCCCTGCAAAGCCCACGGATGGTTGGCAGTATTTGGAGACATTTTCACGGTCATGACTGGAGGGATACTACTGGCATCTTTTGTGCAGAGGCTGAGAATATTGCTAAACATCCTACAGCGCACAGGGCAAGCCCAGCAACAGAATTCTCCAGCCCCAGAGGTCAATAGCGCAGCTGTTGAAAAACCCTGCTGTAGATAACAGGGCCTTTTGGTACAACCTCAGTGAGTTCTATTTCATTTTGTTTTAGATTTTTTTTGAAATCTGAATGTGCAAAAGGAAATTATTGGTTTAGAACTACTAAACCCACATTTAATAAATTCTTGGTCAATTAGATACTCCGGGCATTAGCTGGAGGATTTTAAATTACTAGTTATACTTTAGCATATAAGAGCTGTAACTCTGAGTAGGTCATTTAGTGTTTCTTCTCTTGTGAGAACTGAAAATGCACCTTTAATGTGAGTATGAATAGTTTCTGTTTAGCTGGGCATGGTGTCACACACTTGTAATCCCAGTACTTGGGAGGCTGAGACAGGAGGATCGCAGGTTCGAGGACAGCCTCAGCAACTTTGTGAGGCCCTCCACAACTTAGTGAGACCCTGTTTCAAAATAAAAAATAAAATAGGGCTGGGGTTTAGCTTGGAGATAGAATGCCCCTGGGTTCAATCCCCAGTACCACACACACACAAAAAGAGAAAGTTTCTGTTTGTACTGAAGTTTGGCTATTTTTTCCCTCCAAGTTCCAGAATTTCACAAAAAGAAACCAATATATAAACATATATATAATTTTTTATAGAGTAGGAATACCTTAAATGGACCCATTTAGGCAACTCTTCCCATCAACCTACCATTAAAAATTGATGTTAATGCTTTCCATTAACAAACTGGGAGTCAAAATATACCATAATAAGTGCATTAGTGGGCAGGCCTTAATTTAAGACTTGCTGATTAATCCATTGCAAATGGAAATTTATGAAGTATGAAATTGATTTAAAAGCACAACAGAGAATAAAAGCCTTTTTTCTTGGGTTTTCTTTTTTTTTTTTAATAAATGTAAAATTCTTCCAGGCAACCTGAGCTGGTTGAGAGAGTGTTTGGACAACCGAGTGGGTGTTAATGGTTTAGACAAAGCTGGAAGCACGGCCTTATACTGGGCTTGTCATGGTGGTCACAAAGGTAGGACATTTTGTCTCTTATTATAAACGAATATACTACTGAAGATGGTTTTCACCTAAAGGAGCCAGATCTACAAAGACAATAACAACACCAAAAAGAAAAAAAAACACCATAAAAACAATGTTGGCTATCCTTTTGGAATCCTTTAGAATGTCAGCCCAAAACCTTGTTCCTGGAAGCTCTGCAGAATAGTGTATGAAATGTGGCCACTGCGTGCACCTCTCACCTGAAAGACTGGAAACTTCCTTTCCTCTCTCAGACTTAGAAAACAGCCATCATAGAAAAACAAACCCACCATCTAATCTTACAGAAAGGAAGGGTAGAACTGGCTAAGCTTTTCCTAAGATATGATTTTATGATTCGCGCCTTAAATTTAATGCAGACTGTTAATTGAGGAGAAAGACAGCATTTGCTTAAGTTTGTGATTCAGTGGGTACTTTCTCTCTTATCATCAGTAATAATGACAGATTAAAGTTCTAGCTGCATTTCATCCTGACCAAAAATCTACCACATTCTGCCTCTTCCTAAGCACACATACAAAAAAAAAAAAAAATAAGCTCAATAATAATGAGAAACAAATATACCAACAAATTAAAGGATGTAGCCAGAGAAAAATGTGTGACTCTCTCTCAAAAGAAGCCTGTCTCATTTTAGCAAATAAACATGTTAGTTATGTGAATACTAAGTATCAAGGCACGTGCAAAAATATTCCTATAATAGTAGTCATATGAAAATGCAAAAGCTGAAACTGTTTGAAAACAATGTTTTTTTCCTGAAATAATTATACTATTTTAGATTCATAGGGTTTTCTATACATAAATTTCGAGAACTGTTATATAAGAACTTTCTTGAAGATTCTGCTAAAAAATCCTCTCTTAAAGTCACTGTGCTTAGTTCTATCGAGGTTTTTACTTCTTTTTCTTAAGTAATATCTTTTCTGTTTGTATTTCAGATATAGTGGAAGTGCTATTTACTCAACCAAATATTGAACTGAACCAACAGGTGAGCCTGCTGACCACGAGGAAATCATTGCACACACCTGCCCTGTTCTCTTTGGTACTGTGCAGCTTGTGAGCGTGTAAACTACTTTAGTCAAAACACTATACGCACATAGATTTTTGCTTTTGTTTTGTTTTGCAGGGCTGGGATTTGAACCTAGGTCCCTCCTGCATATTAGGCAAACCCTCTACCACCAAGCCACACCCCTAGTCCTTAGCCCATAATTTAAAAAAACAAAACTATTATTATTATATTAAAATTCGAATTGTACAGACCCTAAATGCCTACCCCACTCCTCCTTGTGTACGACTTTCAGCTTTTAGCCCTTTCTTCCTGTGCCCACCTTTGTGGTACTAAGGAACCACTAGGTTCACAGGGCTGTCTTGTCATATCATCTTCACCTGTATTTTGGCTTCCTCTTTGGTTGGTGAAGGTGTTAGCTTGCCTGTGGCCCCTTCTCATCCTCTACTACCCCAGCACCCAAACATTCCTCTTTTGTTTTTCCCAATGTATTTTATAATAATTTTTGGTTATGTTGCTATATAATGTTCACCTTACCACTATCAAGTAATGTTCACTGCATTATAATTTTTTTTTGTTTCTATACTTAATGACTTTCATTTAGCCTTTTTAAAAATCCCACTAAGACTTCTACACTGTTTTATGCTCTGTGTGTGTGTGTGTTACTGGGAATTGAACCCAGGGGCATTCTACCTCTGAGCTATACCCCAGCCCCATTTTATTTTTTTTGTTTGGAAATAGGGTCTCACTAGGTTGCTGAGAGTCTCACTAAGGTGCTGAGGCTGGCTTTGAACCTGTGATCTTTCTGTCTCATCCTCTCAAGTACTGTGATTGCAGGTGTGTGCCACCATGCCTGGCTCTAATTACTTCTTATACATACTTCAAGCCAGTACCCCTGTGTGTACCCCATGCCTCATTCCTAGTGTCTTCAGGGATGAATTCCTAGCTCTTGCTAGGTTTCTGTGCAGGCAGATCTTCTTGCTTCCTCCTGGTGTCCCCTCCACAGATGTCTGAATTCCAGCCTGTGCTCTCCCTCCCATCTCCCTAACACAACTCATCTCTCATCGCCGGAGTCTTCTTTCCTGCTCTGTTTCGAGTTTCATTTGGTTCTGTAGCTTTGCTGTCATGTGAGGTTTTATAAACTTAACGTCTGCATCCAATCTGGCTTCCCTTTTAAAAAGGCCCCTTTCCCTTTCTGTCACCGTAGAACAAGCTGGGGGACACAGCTTTGCACGCTGCTGCCTGGAAGGGCTATGCCGACATTGTCCAGCTGCTTCTGGCCAAAGGTAAAGTCTGTGCTGAGTTTACCTGGTCTCTGTTTCCCCGGGAAAATAGGCCACGTGAAATTATACCACTTGAAATAGTAGAAAAAATAATAGTCTCTGGGATGTAAACCTCTAGTCTGTCTGTATCACAGAGTTGTTATGATGAGATGAAATCATTGACAATTATTTATGTTAGTTTTTTTTATAAATTAAAGCCTTTTATTATAAATTAAAAGCCTTAACATTACACAGACTGGTTTTAGAAAGAACTTACTGCGCATATCTGCAGGATCATAGGCCTTAGGAGGAAGGGGCGTATGGACACGTGTGCGGGGAGATCTTGGCTGAGGCTGCATGGGGGACATTGCTGAGGCCCAGGTCCTTGCAGGAAAGTGTTCTTGCATAAGGAGGGAAGCTATGGCTACGGTGCCTTGCTGTGAGCTGACCGGGTGCTAGGGGTACGAGAGTGAGAGATACCTTGATCTCCTGTTTTTATACAGTGCAGAGGGAACAGTTAAATTATGGGTTTATCTACCCATTTATCTCATAAGTATTAATTAACCCTTACAAAGGACCAGATATATCACCATACCACAGCTTGATCCAGAAGGCTGTAGGATGAGTCCCCAAGCTACAAATCATGAAATTGTCATTAGGGGATCCTTGGGGCAATGTTGCGGGATATGTGAGAGATGTTTTTGATTGTAAGTATATTGATGATGTGAGATCCAGGTCTAAAAGGTCAGACACCAACCATGAGGACTAATACTGTGCTCCCCTGAAGGTAGTACACAGAGGGCTGTGCCATCTAATAATGGCATCAGCGAGCCCTGCGTGCCCCTGGGCCCTTGATATGAGGTGATCTGAATTGAGATGTGCCGTAAGTGTAAAATACACACCAGATTTTGAAGATTTAGTGAAATAAAGTAAAATATTATAATGATTTTTATATTTGATTACATGTTAAAATGATAACATTTGGGATGTGCACTACATTAAAACATTATTAAAAATAATTTCACTTTTTTCAAATGTGGTTACTAGCAAATTTAAGTTATATATAAAGCTTACCTTGTATTTCTGTTAGTGCTGATCCAGAGGAACTCTGGAAATGATTGTGTTTCTAATATCACTGTCTCTGAATATTTCCTGTCCTGATAGAAATCACATGTATGAGTTCTATGAATAGTTCTATGATTTCTATCTCATAGAAGTATTAATCCTGTGGAGATTTTGACCTGAAAGTATGAAGATTTCCATCTAATCCTAGCTGTGGATAGATGTGTATCTCCTCAGGAAAAAGATTTTGACCCAAGGTCATTATATTCTTTTTTTTTTCTTTTGTTGTACTAGAGATTTAACTCAGGGGCTTTCAACCTCTGAGGTACACCTCCAGCCCTATTTTATTTTTTATTTTGAAACAGGATCTCTTTAAGTTGTGGAGGGCTTCACTAAGTTGCTGAGATTGGGCTCAAACCTGTGATACTCCTGTCTCAGCCTCCCAAGTACTGGGATTACAGGCATGTGTCACCGCACCTGGCTTCATTATATTTTTCAACATACTGTGTTTTTTCTCCACTCCCTATTTTTGTACCTTTACATTTTGTGCCTTTACTTTTTGTTTTCCAAGAGGGGTGTGGTTGCAGACACCCTGTGGCATCACATACATTGGTGGAAACACTGTGGCATAAAGTTTGAATTGGTCTTCTCAGAAGGCAGTCCAACCGTAGCTGGCAGAATTTAAAATGTTCATATCTTTACATTTCAGCACCACTTCTAGGAAGCCATCCTTCAGGTATTTGTGTGAACAAACATGTTGTGCAAGGATGTTCATTGTAGTACTTGTAGTCACTGAAATTTGGAACTGCTTACGTACCTTTCGGTAAAGCAGTGATTAAATAAATTTTGGAACATCCACAAAATGAAATACTTACAAACATTTAAATAAATTCAGTTATATGCATACTGCTAAGGAAAGAGCACCATTATGTATTGTTAAGCAAAAAAAGTGAAATTATAAACCAGTACATGAAGTGTGATTTTGTGTACATGTTCATATATGGCTGTGAATTTGTTGACACACATAAAGGAGACGAACTCAAGCCCACTTGTGAGAACGGGTTCTTCTGGAGAGGGTAGATGATGGGGAATAAAATGAGACTTATATTTTCTTTGAGTGTACTTCTGTATTTTGCAGTCTTTAACAATGTAAATGTATTCATGGATTCTGATGTACTATTTTAGCACAGGGACAAAGTGGGTAGAAGAGGGTTTACAGCAACAGTGAACTGGGGAACAATGAAATGCCTCCGGGTTTTATTGTGTTGCCAGTCTGCTAATTTGCATGGAAGCATAGTTATAGATAGATAAAAAAATATTAATCCCCTCAAGCCCAACCGTCATGGTTTTTTCTAAAGACCCCGGTTTTGGTCAGCATTCTCCCTGCTATAATTTAAAACAACTGACCACACAACCTAGAGGAAGGAAGATTTATCTGCTCACAGTTCTGGAGATTTCAGAGGTTCAGTCCATGTCAGGCCGGGTCTGCGGAGCTCAGGGCATGGTTGTGGGAAGCAGAGGGAAGGAGAGAGAAAGTGTTCTGCTCTCACATCATGGAGGCTGGAAACAAGAGAGCAAACAAGGGGATTTGAAGATACAAGCACAGTTCCCAAGACCACACCCCCAGGGACCCACCTCCTTTAGCCATACCTCTCCTGCCTAGGTTACCACCCAATAAATCCATTACGATTGATTTAATCCACCGATGAGATTACAACCCTCATGACTTATGTCAATTCTGAACATTAATACATGAGATCTTTAGGGGATTTTCTCTACCCAAACTATGACAACCCCCTTGAGCAGAAGAAGAGGCAAAGGGTGTGATGAATTTAAGCTCTAAGAACGCCTGTGGAGGCACTTGTAACCAATGGGGTCTAAGTGGTGACTTAGGATTTCCCAAGGGGAGAGTGAACTCACTGAAATATCCCCCTGCATCCTGTTGGGTCTGGAAGGGAAAGGCTGTGTTTCAATGGAGCATGAGTATCACAAGTGTAACAAAATGCTCCTGATTAAAGATGCCAAGTACATGGCTTTGAGAAAGTTCAGTCTGGGCCACCATTGTGCTCTAGTTGCTTTTTATCAAAAGTGATTTGTCTTGGTGGAAAAAAGATTGGCTGCTCCTATGTAGTCCTCAGAGACACCTAATTGACTTTTCTTGTGTTGGGAAGGTGCCAGAACAGACTTAAGGAACAATGAGAAGAAGCTGGCCTTGGACATGGCCACCAATGCCGCATGTGCATCTCTGCTGAAGAAGAAACAGGGAACAGGTATTTGTTTTAAATTCTCTCTTCTGGGACCCTCGTGACTAAGATTTACCAGGTCATTACTGGAAATTTTTTTTCTCTATAAACTCTTTTTTTTTTTTGCGGTACTGGGGATTGAACCCAGGAGCATTCTACCTCCGAGCTAAACCCCCAGCCCTATTTTTTGTTCTTTATTTTGAGACAGGGTCTCACTGAGTTGCGGAGGGCCTCACTAAGTAGCTGAGGCTAGCTGTGAACCCGGATCCTCTGGTCTCAGCCTCCCAAGTATTGGGATTACAAGCGTGCACCACCACGCCCAGCTCTCTATAAACTCTTTAGATGGTCCACAAGTTTGATTATATGTCTTTGCTCTAATTCAGAACCTCCAAAATAGAACACCCTCAAGCAAACAGAAATTTAAAGAAAGATATGGGTCTTCCTTCCTTCCTTCCTTCTCGTGGTACTGGGGATTAAACAAAGGGGCATTCTACCTCTGAGCTACACCCCCACCCCTATTTTATTTTTTAATATGAAATAGGGTCTCACCAAGTTGTTGAGAGCCTTGCTAAGTTGCTGAGGTTGACCTCAAACCTATGATCCTTCTGTCTCAGCCTCCCAAATATGAGATTACAGGCGTGGACCACAATGTCCATCCTGTGTGTTGCTTGCAGTAAATTTCTTGATTCCCATGACAGTCATTTTCAGAGAATGATGGTTTCTTTTCCCTCATTTCAGATATATACTTATGAGTGGTGATGGCTAAATATTTTTTAAATTAAGTCTTAAACAGCTACATGATTGTTGAGGGTATCAACAAACTAATTGAAAATTTTCTAGACTTAGCTAAACATTTTGGAATTTATTCACAGTACGATGGGTGGCTCTTAAAAACAGACAAAAATATCTACCAGTATGAGATAATAAATCTGAAAAAATAAAGGAAATCCTGTGTGGTGGTTTTGAAAGAAAGGTGTTAAGATACCCTTGAGTCATTCGTGATTACTATTCAGAGACAGGCTGTTTATCTGACCTCTCAGTACGTGGTCTGTGGAACGTGTCCCCCTAGATTCATTCTAATGAATCCTGGGAGGATGTGCCTTGAACTGTCCCCATCCACCTCTCCTTTTTTCCCTTCCACTCATCATCAGCTACCTGGACCATGCAGGCCCAGAGAAGTAGAAACAAGAAAGGTAGATACAGGTTTGGATACAGGGCGCATTACAATCCCTTTTTCTTACTTCTCAAGCCTTATGCTCTTGTCTTATGTTTGACACTTTCACACCACTCTGAAGTGTAAGCCAACTGTTGACACATTATTTCACCATTTTCTGAACAGAAACTAGTGTGCTAGGAGAGTCGCTTTTTGCCAATCCTTTGCATTGCTACTCATCATTCCAAACCTTTTTGGTATTCTTTAGAAACTAATGTTTAACTGATCCATGTTGCTAAAGAATTAGCACAAGACTTTCTTGTTTTTTGGTGGCACTGGGGACTGAACCCTGAACCCTGGGGCGCTCTACTTCTGCACTACGCCCCCACTCCTATTTTATCCTTTTATTTTGAAAGAGGTTCTAAGTTGCTGAGGGCCTAAGTTGCTGAGGCTCGCTTTGAACCTGTGATCCTTCTGTTTCAGCCTCCCAAGTACTGGGCTAAACAGGTGTGTACCACCACACCCAGCTAGCACGAGGACTCTGTGTGTGTGTGTGGGGGGTACTAGGGATTGAACCCAGGGGCATTCTACCTCTGAGATACACCCCCAGCCCTTTTTTATTTTTTGTTTTGAAACAGCCTTGCTAGGTTGCTAAGAGTCTCACTACATTGCTGAGGCTGTCCTGGAACCTGCGATCCTCCTGTCTCAGCCTCCCAAGTACTGGCATGTGCCACCATGCTGCACAAGGACTTTTGAGAAAACAAATTTCCACTATAGAGGCAAATAATATCTGTTTCCATGTTAGCTTCATAATATTATCTCTTTCACGGTTCTTGACCTATGTAATAGAATACTGATTACTTTTTCTGTTTTTAACCATTTAATAAAATTGCCATTAATTATTTTTGATTTTTTGCGGTACTGGGGATTGAACCCAAGGTCATTCTACCTCTGAGCTACACCCCCAGCCCTAATTTTTATTCTTTATTTTGAAACAGGGTCTCACTAAGTTGTGGAGGGCCTCACTAAGTAGCTCAGACTGGCTGTGAACCCGGATCCTCTGGTCTCAGCCTCCCAAGTACTGGGATTACAAGTGTGTGCCACCATACCCATCTTTCTCATTAATTTTTGACCTCTGGGAAATTTTATTTCTCCCTCAGGTATCCCTTGTTTTATGGGAAGCAGCAAATCTTACATATTCTATTCCTAGCAGAAGCAATAGAGTACAGTCCTTTGGTCTCCTGCTTTAGTCAATCAGAAAGAGTAACCAGTCCCTTCTCTTCATGGTTTGCCAAGGGAACATCCCATAGTAATCCTTCCTCCCTTCTACCAAATTCTCATCATAGCCCTTCTCATGAATCTGTTGTCTCTTTTGTCCTTTCTACCAGATATGTTTTTCTCCCAGATTTTTTATTTTGCTTTTTCACTCGAAGGATATAGAGTAAACCATTAATCAGTTTGGGATTCCTAGTTCTAGCCATGAATGCTCATAGGCACAGCAAGTAATGGTCCATAAAAAAGTATTGATCAGGTGAGCCAGTGCTGCCCAGCTACAGTTTGTTGTGAAGTCATATTTGCAGCTGCGTGGGAGATGCTTTTTCTTGAGGTTTCCCTCCTACGTCTTGCTGCCTTGGTCAGGAAGGAGGTCTAAGACTGTGGTCTAACTTCCTTTCTCTGCCCTGACTTCTGGTTGCTAGGCCAGTGCCTGCAGACCATCCTAACTGAAGAGTAAAGTTTCTTACGAGCTGAGGCTCATCAGAAGTTCCTGCATACTGTGAGCTTGGTCCTGATAGGCAAGGGAAATACCAGACCTCCCAAGACCCCAGCGAGCTGCACCAAGAACTCATGAGCAGTTGAAACTGGGGAAGCAGGTGGAAAAGATTCTCCCCTCCCCCCTTACCTTTCTGCAGCCTTTATAGAATTGATCTAGGAGGTGGGCGCTATTCTCTATTCACTCCACATGTCCTTAGTTTACTTTCCTAAATTTGTAATGATTACATAATGAATTCATTAATGAGATGACCTTGGGACCTTGTAGACAGGGTCAAGAAATGAATTTTCACATTTCAGTTTGCATGTTACTTTTTTCTGTTTCTTTCTTGCTCCATTCCTCCAATCATCTGGTTAAAAAACTTTATTTATTTATTTATTTTTGGTTCTGGGGATTGAACCCGGGAACATTCTACTTCTGAGCTATACCCCCAGCCCTTTTAATTTTTATTTTTGAAATAGGGTCTCCCTAAGTTGCTGAGAGTCTCATTAAGTTGCTGAGACTGGTCTTGAACCTGCAATCCTCCTGTTTCAACCTTCCAAGTATTAGGATTACAGGCATGTACCACCATGCCTGATTCCCATCAAAAAAACTTTTAATTTGTATCATGCTCCTAGTTGGAACATTTGGCCATCTGGTTAGTTGCTAGCATGAATTCTAAGGTGAATATGGTATGTTCTGATATTGTCCATTTTTAAAAGCACAGCTTTCATTTTTTTTTTTTTTGTGGACCAGGGATCAAACCCAGGGGTGTTCTACCTCCGCGCTACACCCCTGGCCCTATTTTTTATACTTTATTTTGAAACCGGGTCTCACGAAGTTGCAGAAGCCTCACTAAGTAGAGAGAGAGAGAGAGAGAGAGAGAGCGCGAGCGCGCTGAGGCTGGCCACAAACCCAGATCCTCCGGTCTCCGCCTCCCAAAGTACTGGGATTACAAGCATGCGCCACCATACCTGGCAGCTTTCATTTTTTAATAGGGACAAAATAATTCACATATTGCAATTTTCTTTTTTTTTTTGCGGTACCGGGGATTGAACCCAGGGGCGTTCTACCTCCGTGCTACACCCCCGGCCCTATTTTTTTTTTATGCTTTATTTTGAAACTGGGTCTCACGAAGTTGTGGAGGGCCTCACTAGGTAGAGAGAGAGAGAGAGAGAGAGAGAGAGAGCGCGCGCTGAGGCTGGCCGCGAACCCGGATCCTCTGGTCTCTGCCTCCC
>PVJS01049754.1:0-14560 GCA_004027185.1 Glis glis | reverse complement strand
GAGGATCCGGGTTCACGGCCAGCCTCAGCTACTTAGTGAGGCCCTCCGCAACTTCGTGAGACCCGGTTTCAAAATAAAGAATAAAAAAATAGGGCTGGGGGTGTAGCCCGGAGGTAGAATGCCTCTGGGTTCAATCCCCGGTACCGCCAAAATAAAAAAAAAAACTTTTTTTGGTACTAGGGATTGAACCCAGGGGCATTCTAACTCTGAACTACACCCCCAGCCCTTTTTATATTGAAACAGGGTCTCACTAAGTTACTGAGGGCCTTGCTAAGTTGCTGAGGCTGGCTGGGAACCTGTGGTTCTCCTGTGTCAGCTTCCCAAGTACTGGGATTACAGGCATGTGCCACCACGCCCACCTGGGACATTTTACATTCAAGCTATGACAGGCCTCTTGGGCCCACTGGGTCAGGCAGCCAGGTCATAGGACACAGAGGTGGGGTGTGGCTTCTTGCAGCTGCTCAGATGCCTACTGTGCCGCTGTGCTGTAGCTCCCACGGCCTGTGGGCAAGGCTCCTGGCTGGACCCCTGGCCTTCCTGTCTGCCTCTTCCTATACCTGCTCTAGTCTTGGCCGGCTTGGGCCACTTGGGCCTTAGAGGTGACTCCAGAATCCCGTATGGCCTTGACTCCTCTGTGGTCTTCTCCAACAGCCAAGGACATGCAGAGATTCCTCTCAGCCCACGGGCTGAGCCCAGAGGTGGGGCCAGTTGGGGTGGAGATACCACTGGGAAAACCAGGCTCCTCTCTCCCCTGGACGCCACCCTTTCCTTCACAGCACAGGTGTCCTTTATGGTGAGGTCATTGTGGCATGGGTCCCTGTCCCGAGGATGAGCCCTGGCCTTGCCTGTGGCACGGTGGCCTCTGCCAGATACAGCAGCCTTGAGAGGTGGTCCTGAGGTCTCAGCAGTGTGGACAGGGCACCCTGGGGTTTGCCCTGTAGGTGGCTCTGGGTGCCGCCTGCCCTGCCCACTATGGGAGGCTGGGAGGTGTGCCTGGGCTCACTCTCAGAATCCACAGACCAGCAGGGGTGGGAAGGGGGTCCACCCTGCAGGCTTCAGGGAGGACGTCGCCAGGCTCTGTCGCCAGGCCCTGAAGAGCGCACAGAGCTCCGGGTAGGGCTGGATGGGAGACACACTGGGCCCACAGTGACCTGCCAGAGTTTGCTGATGGAGCGTCTAGGGGCCTAGGCGGATAAGGGGACTACGCGGCGGGGGGGGGAGCAAAGCGAGGGAAAGAGGGAGGTGGCCTGCTGGCCAGAGCCGGTGGAGGGGCCAGTGGGCAGCGGGCCTGGCTCGAGCGGGGGGTGAGGGATTGGAGAGAAAGGCAGTTCCTGATGGTCCCCTCCCCAGGGGCTGGCTTTCCTCTGGTCCTTCCCTCCCAATGACCGCGTCTTCATCGAGGCCGCAGCCCTGGGCTCCGAGCCAACACCTCCAGCACCAGGCTACTCGGACACCCATCGATGGCCTTCCAGCAGACCACGGAGCCCTCCCCGCCACTGCCGTCTGGAGGGCTGGTCTGCTGCCACCTGGGCCAGCTGGGATGGCAGGGCCTAGAAGCTGAACAGGGGCATGGCTTCTGTGGCAGTGGCCAGGCTGCCTGGCGGCGGCCCTGCCTGACAACTGGGCATGTAGCCAGGGAGGGCTGAAGTAGGCGAGGCTAAGAGTGCTGGCCTCCCGACACCCCAGAGTAGGCAGCCCTCAGAATAGCCCTCCGCTGCTGTGGGCCTTGGGCAGCCCTGGGCTCCGGGCCAGTGGGATTCCAGCAGGGACGGCTGGCAGGATTTCTCCCTGCCAGTGACCGCAGCGTGGCGGCTTCTCCTGTCAGGGAAAGGCCTGCCCCCCAGGGCGAGGGCGCTTGAGTCTTCTGGGGTTCCCCATCCATGGCACCTGGCAGGTGGGATGCCTAGGGCCCTCCTGAGGCCCAGCATGTTTCCCATCTCCCCCCACGGCCTTCTGGATGACTCTGCAGATCTGTCTCTTCAGTTGTGTCCAATGTACTCTTGAAGCCACTGCTGTTAAGAGCCTCACACCCACAAAAAAGTTCACTGTGAGCTTTAACTTGTGGTTGCTATAGCTCTCCCCTCCCTCCCTCCCTTATTTTGTGTGTGTGTGTGGTTCTAGGGATTGAAACCAGGGGCATTCTACCTCTGAGCTACACCCCCAGCCCTATTTTTATTTTTATTTTGAAATAAAGTCTCACTAGATTGATGAGTCTCACTACTTGCTAAGGCTGTCCTGGAACCTGAGATCCTCCTATCTCAGCCTCCCAAGTACTGGGATTACAGGCATGCGCCACCATGCCTGGCCTATTTTATTTTTATTTTGAAACAGTCTTACTAGATTACTGAGAGTTTCATTACTTGCTGAGACTGCCCTCAAACCTGCAATCTTCCTGTCTCAGCCTCCTAAGTACTGGGATTACAGGTGTGCGCCACCATGCCTGGCTTAGCTCTCATTTCTCAAAGGACTTTTTTTTTATTGGTACTGGGCATTGAACTCAGGGGCATTCTACCTCTGAGCTACACCCTCAGCCCTATTTTATTCTTTCTTCTTATTTATTTTTGTGGTACTAGGGATTGAACCCAGGGGCGTATGTATGTATGTATGTTTGTTGCTGGGGAATTAAACCTGGGGACATTCTACCTCTGAGCTACAACCCCAGCCCTATTTTATTCTTTATTTTGAAACAGGGTCTCACTAAGTTGTGGAGGGCCTTACTAAATTGCTGAGGCTGGCCGCAAACCTGCGATCCTCCTGTCTCAGTCTCCCAAGTACTGGGATTACAAACGTGTGCTACCACGCCTGGCATATTTTTTATTTTGAAAAAGGGTCTGGTTAAGTTTCTTAGGGCCTTGCTAAATAGCTAAGACTGGCCCTGAACCTGTGATTCTCCTGTTTCAGCCTCCCAAGTACTAAGATTACAGGCATGTGCCACTTCACCTGGCTTATTATTATTATTATTATTTTGTGGTACTGGGGATTGAACCCAGGGGCATTTTACCTCCGAGCTACACCCTCGGCCCTATTTTTTATACTTTATTTTGAAACCGGGTCTCACGAAGTTGCAGAGGGCCTCACTAAGTAGCTGAGACTGTCCGCGAACCCCGATCCTCCGGTCTCAGCCTCCCAGGTACTGGGATTACAAGCGTGTGCCACCACTCCCGGCCTTATTTTTTATTTTGAAACAAGGGCTTGTTAAATTGTTGAGGGTCTCTCGCTACATTTCTCAGACTGACCTTGAACCTGTGAGCCTCCTGTCTCAGCCTCCCAAATACTGGGATTATAGCATGCATCACCACACCTGGCTACTCTGGAGGTTTTTTTTTGCGGTACTGGGGACTGAACCCAGGGGCATTCTACCTCCAAGCTACACCCCCAGCCCTATTTTTTATTCTTTATTTTGAAACAGGGTCTCACTAAGTTGCGAAGGGCCTCACTAAGTAGCTGTGACTGGCCGTGAACCTGAAATTCACATGCTTGTAATCCCAGTACTTGGGAGGCTGAGACAGGAGGATTGCAGGTTCAAGGACAGCCTCGGCAAGTACTGAGACTCTCATCAACCTAGTAAGACCCTGTTTCAAAATAAGAATAAAATAGGGCTGGGGGTGTAGCTTAGAGGTAGAATGCCCCTGGGTTCAATTCCCAGTACCACACACAAAAAAATTATGTATGCTTTTATTGGTACATTATAGTTTCACATCATAATGTAAATTATATTGACTGTGACATACATGCACGCAGTATTTGGTGCCCCCCCCCCCACCGTGGAGTCTTAAGTCACCCTTGGGGTGATGGTCCCCAGCGGGCATTGCCAGGACACCTGGGGAGGGAACCCAGCCTGCATCTGACCTCGCCCTCCTCCTGCACAGAACCCTTCTATGTTGGATTTTCCTTTGGCTCACTGTCCTGCGAGGGGCAGCCCATCGCCTCAGTGTCACCTCCCTTGCACAGCCACTGATTCCTCCCCAGGGCAGAGGGCAGAGGATGTGTCCCCTTTGGCCGTCACCGACGCCCATGCCTGCAGGGTCCTGGCTCAGAGCAGGAATGAGGGAATAGGATGGGCGGGCTGGTGGAGGAACGTGGGCTGAGGCTCAGTCCTGGGGGCTCCCTCTTGGGCTAGGTGGGCCTGGGCCCCTTGGTAGTCCCAGTGTGTGACCTGCGGGAGCTGGTAGAGACAGTAGCAGAGAAGTGTTCATGGATGGTGGAGTGGATCCTTGGTGCCCCCTCCCTGGGCCAGGCCAATTAGCTGTATTTATTTTTTATTTTATTTATTTATTTATTTATTGCGGTACTGGGGATTCAACCCAGGGGGCATTCTACTTCTGAGCTACACCCCCAGTCCTATATTTTATTCTTTATTTTGAAACAGGGTCTCACTAAGTTGTGGAGGGCCTCAGTAAGTAGCTGAGGCTGGCTGCGAACCTGGATCCTCCGGTCTCAGCCTCCCAAGTACTGGGAGTACAAGCGTGCACCACCATGCCCGGCTAGCTTTATTTATTTATTTATTTATTGCGATACTGGGGATTGAACCCAGGGGCATTCTATCTCTGAGCTACACCCCCAGTCCTGTTTTTTATTCTTTATTTTGAAACAGAGTCTCACTAAGTTGCAGAGGGCCTCACTAAGTAGCTGAGGCTGGCCTCGAACCTGTGCTCCTCCTGTCTTAGCCTCCCAAGCCCTGGGATTACAGGCATGCGCCACCACGCCCGGCTCCAGGTAGCTTTTTTGACAGCTTCCCTGTGGCTCTGAGCCCAGGTCGCACCCTCTGCAGGCCATGGCTCGAGCACCTGCTATCCCCGTGGTGCTGGCTCCTTCCGGCTTTGATGGCAGGGTTGGTGCTGGGGAAATGCCCTTGTTCTGTGACCACTGAGATGTAGGGCCTAGAAAGGTTTCACCCAGCCCTTACATTTCCCCAAGACTTGGCATAGCCAGGCATGGGGTACATTCTGGTAATGCCAGTACTTGGGAGGCTGAGGCAGGAGGATTGTAGGTTCAAGGCCAGTTGCACAGTAACTTAGCAAGATACTGTCTCAAAATAAAAAAATAAAAAGGGCTGGGGGTTTAGCTCAGTGGTAGAGTGTCCTTGAGTTCTATCCCCAGTACCACAAAAAAAAAGATATGGGGTGACCCTCCTCAACCCCTGGTGCTCCCCAAGATAGGGAACAGCCTACTCGGACCTCTAAGTGTCATTTTTTAATTTTCTTTTTTTTTTTTTTTGGTACTGGGCTTGAACCTAGAGGCATTCTACCTCTACCTCTGAGCTACACCCCTCCTCTTTTTTTTGAAACAGGGTCTCACTAAGTTGCTGAGGCTGGCCTCGAACCTGTGATCCTCCTGTCTGTCTCAGCCTCCCAAGTACTGGGGTTAGAGGCATGCACCACCTCGCTGGGCTTAAGGACCTTTCAGTCACTTTTCCAGGGTTGGTGGCATCAAGAACTAATCTCTGCTTTCTACTAGGTTGTGGGGAAATGCCTGTTGGGGTCCAGGTGCCTGCAGGGCCTGGGGTCTGGGGTCTGTGTGGCAAGGGTATAGACATTTAATCCACACTCACCCAGCACCAAGATGTGGGTGCGCAGGGCTCTGGGGTCCCATGGCGTGCTGGGCGTGTGCTGCATGAAGGCCTGCCAGGGACACATGCTCGGAGCATCCCAGGTGAGTGGGGTGTCATGCCCTGCTTTGAGATGCCGTGGCCGAGGTGAAGGAGCCCCGCTCGGCGGCTTGCGGGAGGAGTTGGTACTGTTGCCACCTGGTGGCCTCAGCTCTGGGCTTGGTTCCTTGGCTCACGCTCAGGACCAGTGGATGTCATAGATAGCAGAGGTACAGCGTGGTGATGGGAGGTGTCTGTGCGATGCCAACGAGCACGTGACTGCCACCATCCAGCCCCGCTCTGCTCCCGGTGGCTCTGCTCCGGGCTGCTGTCGGCTCAGCGAGGCCCTTCTGTCATCAGCCATTTACTTATTATTTTCCTTCTCCCACAGACCTCGTGAGCCCGTGTGAGCAGAGCCACCCCTCGCAGCCCATGTGCATCATCTTCTTTAAGTTTGACCCTCGCCCTGTTTCTAAAAATGCGTACAGGTAATGCCCCGCTCGGTATCTGTCCCACTCTGCTGAGTCTGGGGTGCCCAGCTGGTTCTCACCGCCCTGGGCACCACATGCAGGAGGCGCGAGGGCAGGCCGTAGGGCGGCTGGGCCGGACCCTGGATGGCTGGATCGTAGTAACTGGAGGCTGGGGATGAGCTGTACAGGCCTGGCTCTCTTGGACAGCAGTCAATCATTGTAGGGTGCTGGCAGGAATGCCTCTTTGGTAGCTGGTGGCAGGGATTCTGAGCAGATATAGGAAGATGCAGAGAGCCAGGCGTGGTGGCATATGCCTGTAACTTCAGTACTTGGGAGGCTGAGACGAGGATTGCAGGTTCAAGGTTAGCCTCAGAAACTTAGCGCGACCTTGTTTCCAAATAAAAAATGAAATAGGGTTGGGGGTTGTAACTTCAAGGTAGAATGCCCATGAGTTCAATCCCCAGTACCAAAGAAAACCAAAAAGAGCCAGGTATGTAGTGCATGTCCATCATCCCAGTACCTGGGAGGCTGAGACAAGAGGATCTCAGATTTGAAGCCAGCTGCAACAACTTAGTGAGACTCTCAGCAACCTAGCGAGAACCTGTTTCAAAACAAAAATTTTAAAAAAGGGCTGGGGTTTAGCTTAGAGGTACAATGCCCCTGGGCTCAATCTCCAATACCAAAAGAGAGAGGGAGGGCCGGGTGTGGTGGCGCACGCTTGTAATCCCAGTACCTGGGAGGCAGAGACCAGAGGATCCGGGTTTGCGGCCAGCCTCAGCTACTTAGTGAGGCCCTCCGCAACTTCGTGAGACTCGGTTTCAAAATAAACGATAAAAAATAGGGCCGGGGTGTAGTTTGGAGGTAGAACGCCCCTGGGTTCAATCCCCAGTACCACAAAAAAAAAAAAAAAAGAAAGAGAGAGGGAGAGAGAGAGTAGAGAGGGAGAGGTGATTGAGGTAAAATGAGACCATGTGGGTGTCTGTTATTCTATGTGATGGGTGTCCTCATGAAGGAGATTAGGACACAGACACACAGAGGGAGGCCAGTGTGTACAGAGATAGAAGACAGTCGTCTACACTCAAGGGACAGAGACCCTAGAAGAAACTCACCCTTCTGGCACCTTGATCTCGGACTCCCGGCCTCCAGAGCTGCTGAGGCTGGCCTCTAACCTGTGATCCTCCTGTCTCAGCCTCCCAAGTACTGGGATGACAGGTGTGTGCCACCGCGGCTGGCTGGGAGGAGTGTTAACGTGGGTCTCTCTTGCTTTCTTGCCCTCAATGTGTGGGCTGCTGCTGGGAACTGTCCTTGTGGATCTTGCTGTTCCAGATGGCCTCAGCATTTCCTACAAACATTTTCTTTTCTTTTTCTTGGTACTGGGGATTGAACTCAGGGGGATTCTACCTCCAAGCTATGCCACTAGGACCTCCGTTTTTATTTGTTTGTTTGCTTATTTATTTATTTATTTATTTAGTGGTACTGGGGATTGAACCCAGAGGCTTCTAGTTCTGAGCTACACCCCCAGTCCTTTTTATTTGTTGTTTTTGAAACAAGGTCTTGCTAGGTTGCTGAGAATCTCATGTTGCTGAGGTCGTCCTCAAACCTGCGATCTTTCTATCTCAACCTCCCAAGAATTGGGATTACAGGCGTGTGCCACCACACTTGGCTTCCTCCTTTTTATTTTTTATTTTCTTTGTGTGGTACTGGGGATGGAACTCAGGGGCATTCTACCTCTGAGTTACACCTCCAGCCCTATTTTATTCTTTTATTTTGAAACAGAGTCTCACTAAGTTGCTGAGGTTGACCATGAACTTGTGATCCTCCTGTCTCAGCCTCCCAAGTACTGGGATTACAAGCATGTGTCACCACGCCTGGCTTATTTTTTATTTTACTTATTCATTTATTTATTTATTTATTTATTTATTTATTTATTTATTTATTTATTTTTGCGGTACCGGGGATTGAACCCAGGGGCGTTCTACCTCTGTGCTATACCCCTGGCCCTATTTTTTTATACTTTATTTTGAAGCTGGGTCTCACAAAGTTGCGGAGGGCCGCACTAGGTAGAAAGAGAGAGAGAGAGAGAGAGAGTGAGCTGAGGCTGTGCGCAAACCCGGATCCTCCGGTCTCCGCCTCCCAAAGTACTGGGATTACAAGAGTGCGCCACCACGCCCGGCTCTATTTTATTTATTTATTTATTTATTTATTTTTGTGGTACTGGGGATAGAACCCAGAGGCATTCTACCTCCTGGCTACACCCCAGTCCTATTTTATTTTTTGTTTTGAAACAGGGCCTCACTAGGTTGATGAGAGTCTCACTACTTGCTGAGGCTATCCTTGAACCTACGATCCTCCTGTCTCAGTCTCCCAAGTATAGGGATTATAGGCGTGTGCCACCATGCCTGGCCTACCGTAAGTTTTATAAATTAATGAGAGGCTGGGAGTGTTTCTTAGTGGTGATGTGCAAGCTAAGCATGTGCAAGGCCCTGAGTTCAATCTCTAGTGCCAAGAAAAAAGAGAGCACATGTGTGGGTGAGAGAGAGGCTTTTCTGCCTCCATCTGAGCTGGCCAGTCATACTTTCTTCTCCCAGGTTCATCCTGGCAGCTAACAGGGATGAATTCTACCACCGACCATCCAAGCTGGCCGACTTCTGGGGGAACAACAATGAGATCCTCAGTGGTGAGTCTTTTGTGAAAAAGAAGGAGGACGGCCATTCAGCATGACCTCACCCAGGCCCCAGGGCGGCATGAAAGTGCACGTTCCAGAATGGCCCCACAGAAGTGTAAATGCCCAAGGGGTGTGTGGATGTGTGGGGGGGTCTGGGCCAGCATTGGGTTAGCCAGCTGAGCATTGAGTGTCCCCTGGAATCATCCACCAGCCTTGTCCATGTGGCTTCCCATGCTGTGAGGCCCCAGAACTGGTCAGCCTGCACCTAGGGGCCATGAACCATGGCCACTTTGCACCGTGTCTTGACTGTGTGTGCGTGCACGGGTGCATGTGTGTGTTTCTATCTGCGTTAGTGTTTCTGCTTCTGTACCACTTGTACTTGGCCAGGTGGGCTGTGTTTGGAGAGCAGAGGATGGGCCACAGTTTGTATTCCTAGAAATATTATCGTTGAGGTTTTTCTTTGGTGGGTGGTACTGGGAATTGAACCCAAGGGTGTTCTGCCTCTATACCCCCAGCCCTATTTTATTTTTATTTTTTATTTTTGCGGTACTGGGTATTGAACCCAGGGGTATTTTACCTCTGAGTTACACCCCATCCCTATTTTTTATTCTTTATTTTGAAATAGGGTCTCACTAAGTTGCGGAGGGCCTCACTAAGTAGCTGAGGTTGGCCGCGAACCTGGATCCTCTGGTCTCAGCCTCCCAAGTACTGGGATTATAAGCGTGAGCCACCACGCCTGGCCTTATTTTATTTTTATTTTTACTTTATTTTTTTGCGGTACTGCGGATTGAACCCAGGGGCATTCTACCTCCAAGCTATACACCCAGTCCTATTTTTTATTCTTTTTTTGTGTGTGTGGTACTGGGGATTGAACCCAGGGGCATTCTACCTCCGAGCTACACCCCCAGCCCTATTTTTTATTCTTTATTTTGAAACAGGGTCTCACTAAGTTGTGGGGGGCCTTACTAAGTAGCTGAGGCTGGTCGCGAACCCGGATCCTCCTGTCTCAGCCTTCCAAGTGCTGGGATTACAAGCGTACACCACCATGCCTGGCTTATTTTTTATTTTGAAACAGGGTCTAACTAAGTTGCTGAGAGGCTCACTAAGTTGCTGAGGCTGGCCTCCAACCTGTGACCCTCCTTTTTCAGCCTCTCAAGTACTGGGGTGACAGTTGTGCGCCACAGCACTGGCTTCTCTTGTGGCTTTAAGGGCCTGGTGGACCTTATAATGTGGTCTGGTGGTTTTCAGCACTGGCTGTGGCCTGGGTCCGTGCCCCTTTCCAGTAGATGAGGCTGCCTGGCACAGTTTCTACAAGGAAGCTAGATAACTCTGTCCCCCCGCCCCAGCCGCGACACTTGCCCAAGCGCGATGCCTTTTGCACAAGCCATGTGTGGACCACCTGGTTTCAGGGCCCTCTGCCTGTTGGTGGTTGGTACCCGTTTCTCCCATGTTTCCTCTGGAACAGGGCTATTATTTAACATACCCCAGGGGCTGCCTCGCCTTGCAGATTTCAAGCCCCTGGCCCACATCTGGGGCTCTGAGCCCTGTGTCCTTGTGGAACATGTTTTTCCCAGGGGACAGGGACCAGGTGGGGACCCGAGCGGGGCACCCATCTCCATGCGTGTTGCTGGTGGTAATGCTGTCGCCCACCTACCACAGGGCTGGACATGGAAGAAGGCCGAGAAGGAGGCACATGGCTGGGGATCACCACGAGGGGGAAGCTGGGGGCCCTCACCAACTACCTGCAGCCTAGGCAGGACCCAGAGGCCCGAGGCAGAGGTAAGGTGTGTGGAGCCTAGATAGGGTGGAGCCAAGGCAATGTGCTGCCAGCAGGCAGGGACTAGGTAGGGCAGAGCCAAGACTCAGTGGGGCTGTGTGGGGGTCTAGGTGGGGTGGGGCCTAGACACAGTGAGGTGGGGCCTATGTAGGGTGGAGCCAAGGCACAGTGGGGTGGGGCCTAGGTAGGGTGGAGCCAAGACTCAGTGGGGCTGGATGGGTCTAGGTGGGGTGGGGCCAGGGTACAGGGAAATGTGCTGGGCCTAGGAGGGGCAGGGCCAAGGCAGTGAGATGGGCTGGACCTAGGTGGGGCAGAGCCAGGGCACAGGGTAGTGGGCGGGGACTAGGTGGGGTGGAGCCAAGGCATAGGGCAGTTGGCAGAGACTAGGTGGGGTGGAGCCAAGGCACAGGGCAGTGGGCGGGGCCTAGGTGGGGTGGAACCAGGGCACAGGGTGGTGGGCGGGGCCTAGGTGAGGCAGAGCCAGGGCACAGTGAGGTGTGTGGGGGGAGGCAGTGGGGCCCCTCTTTTTTTTTGTCCTGGCAAAGTATCCCAGGAAAACAGGCTCATCCCTCTGGTCTCAGCCATGTGTGTCTGTCCCCTGCCCACAGGTGAACTTGTGACCCACTTTCTGACCAGTGACATGGATAGCTTGTCCTACCTGAAGAAGGTCTCCACAGAGGGCCACCTGTACAATGGCTTCAACCTCATAGCCGCTGACCTGAGGTGGGTCTGCCAGGAGCAGGCAGGTGGCACTGCTGTGGGCAGGTCTCTGGCTCCTCAGGAAGCAGGGTTCCACTGTGCCAGTCTGTTTGGCAGTCTTTCCCTGGATGTTGCTTCCAGTGGGCCTGGCAAGCACCCTGAGGACCTGGCTGTCTCATACCCACCAACCTGGGGACGGGGGAGCCAAGCCCAGTGCTTCCGGTGACAGTGTGAGGGCTGCTGGCTTCCTGCCTCTAGAGAGCTGGGGTGGGGACCCAGTGGTGTTGTGGATATGAAGAACAACCTGTGGGGGCCCATTGGGTGTCCACTCCCCTCCCATGGGCAGCCTCTGGAAAAAAGCCCGCGGTCCTGACCAATTGCTGAGCTCCCAGGGGACTTTTGTGTTGGAGTGTAGTCACGGAACTGCAAAGATTTTGTAGGTTTTGCCTGCCTGCCTCTTCTTCTCTTTCTTCCTTCCTTCCTCCCTCTCTCCCACTGTCCCTCCCTGCCTTTCTCTTTCTTTCCTTACTAGAGGCTAAACCCAGGGGCATTGTACCTCCAAGCTACACCCCTAGCCCTATTTTATTTTTATTTTGAAACAGGGTCTCGCTAGGTTGATGAAAGTCTATTTGCCAAGGCTGTCCTCGAACCTGTGATCCTCCTGTCTCAGCCTCCCAAGTACTGGGATTACAAGCATGCGCCACCATGCCTGGCTCTATTTTTTATATTTTGAAACAGGTTCTCACTAAGTTGTGGAGGCCCTCACTAAGTAGCTGAGGCTGGCTGAGAACCTGCGATCCTCCTGTCTCACCCTCCCAAGTACTGGGATTACAAGCATGCTCTACCATGCCCGGCTAGTTTACTTTCCTTTATTTGTGGTACTGGGGATTGAACACGGGGGCATTCCACTTCCGAGGCACACCCCCAGCCCTTTAAAATTTTTTATTTTATTTATTTATTTATTTATTTATTTATTTATTTATTTTATTTATTTGTGGTACTGGGGATTGAACCCAGGGGCATTCTACCTCTGAGCTACACCTCCAGCCCTATTTTATTTTTTGTTTTGAAATGGTCTCACTAGTTGCTGAGAGTGTTTCTACATTGCTGAGGCTGTCCTCCAGTCTGTGATCCTCGTGTCTTAGCCTCCCAAATAGAGGGATTACAGGTGTGTGCCACCACACTCAATTTACTTTTAGTTTTTTTTTTTTTTTTTGGACTGGGGATTGAACCCAGGGGTGTTCTACCTCCAGGCTATACCCCCAGCCCTTTTTATTTTTTATGTTGAAACAAGGTCTCACTAAGTTGCTGAGGCTGTCCTTAAACCTGTGATCCTCCTGTCTCAGCCTCCCAAATACTGGGATTACAGGCGTGTGCCACCATGCCTGGCATGAACACCTACTTCTGTAGGTCTTTATGTAGAAAGTTCAAAAGAACTTTTAGCCAGCAAACAAAATCTCTGATTAGTAGCCAAACAATTGGTGCACACCTGGAATCCCAGTATGTGGGAGGCTGAGACAGGTGGGTCACAGGTTTGAAGCCGCCTTCTGCAACTTAGCGAGACCTTGTTTCACAGTAAAGAATGAAAAGGGCTGCAGGTAGCTGGGCATGGTGGTGCACGTCTGTAATCCCTGTGCTTGGCTCCCGTCTGATCTTCCCTCGCCTCCTTCCACCGACAGCACAAGTAAAGGAGACATCGTTTGCTACTATGGAAACCGGGGGGAGCCCAAGCCCATCGTTCTGACACCAGGTGAGCCTGTGCTGGTGGCCCCACAGGGTCGGGGGCTGCTCCTATGTGGGGACAGCCTGTGATTTTCAGTGACCGCTGCTGTTGCAGTATGCTCCTGGGACTGCCTTTTGACCCTTTGTATACCTTCTGGTCTATACGGGACTGTGGCCCACACCTGCCACCAGAGAGCCCTGTACCTTCCCTGTCACCCTCCTACGGGCTCTTCCTGCAGAGAGATCGCACTGGACTTCTGCTTCAGCCCTAAGCACCGTTGGCAGCCAGCTCCACCTTGCAGCCCCATCTCTGCCTGTCTCAGGTCCTCTGGGGCTGTCACTGTCACCACCCAGCGTGACACAAACACACCACACTCAGCCCCTCACTGATGCACTCCTGCCCATGGTCTCTGTGCCTGACCCAGGTCCTCAGGGACATGTCTGTCCCCTCCCCCACCAGAGCACACCCTGCCCTGGACCACCGCCCTCTCACTGAACCTTTGCCCAGGCTCGGCCCCTCTGTCCCCTCCCTCCTTGTGTGTTATGATTGCCTGGAAGCCTCTTCTGCCAGCCTGTTATCCCCCCAGTCTGGGCAGAGAATATCCTATTACCTCCCCCTCTGTCAGTCACTTTTGGGGGAAGGAGACCTGTATCTTCTCCTAGAACTTGTGCCAGGACAGAGCAGACACCCCTGGGAAACAGAGATGGGGTCTAGCCCAGCACGCCAAATGAACAAAAACTGCTGGGATAGTTGGGAGGCTGAGACAGGAGGATCGCAGGTTTGTGGCCAACCTCAGCAATTGAGTGAGGCACTCTGCTATTTAATGAGACCCTGTTTCAAAATAAAAAGAATAAAATAGGGCTGGGAGTGTAGCTCAGAGGTAGAATGCTCCTGGGATTCATCCCTAGTACCACACACACACAACCCCCCCCCAAAAAAAAAAAAGACTGCTGGGAGCCAGGTGTGGTGGTACAAGCCTGTAATTCCAGTACTCAGAAGACTGAGACAGGAGCATTACAGGTTTGAGGTCAGCCTCAGCAATTTAGCAAGACTCTCAGAAACTTAGTGAGATGCTAGGAGTGTAGCTCAAAGGTAGAATGCTCCTGGAATCCATCCCTAGTACCAAAAAACAAAACAAAACAAAAAAACTGCTGGGAGCCAGGTATGGTGGCTCATACCTGTAATCCCAGTACCCAGGAGGCTAAGACAGGAGGATTGCTGGTTTGAGGCCAGCCTCAGCAACTTAGCAAGACTCTCAGAAACTTAGACCCTATTTCAAAACAAAACAAAAAATATATAAAGCTGGGTGTGTTGGTGCATGCTTGTACTCCCAGTACTTGGGAGGCTGAGATAGGATCAGTGGTTCACGGCCAGCCTCAGCTACTTAGTGAGGCCCTCTGCAACTTAGTGAGATCCTGTTTCAAAATAAAGAATAAAAAATAGGGTTGGGGGTGTAACTTGGAGGTAGAATGCCCCTGGGTTCAATCCCCAGTACTGAAAAAAAATATATATATGGCTTGGTGGTGTAGCCCAGAGGTAGAATGCCCCTGGGTTCAATCCCTGGTACCACAAAAGAAAAAAGAAAACAAGAAAAATGAAAAAAAAAGGAAAAAAAAAAAAAAAGAACCAGGCGTGGTGG
>PVJS01049753.1:0-14560 GCA_004027185.1 Glis glis | reverse complement strand
AGAGAGAGAGAGAGCTGAGGCTGGCCGCGAACCCAGATCCTCCGGTCTCCGCCTCCCAAAGTACTGGGATTACAAGCATGCGCCACCATGCCCGACTAGAAGCCTTTTGAAATACAACTTGGTTGGTTTTGGTAGTAATCCTCCTTTTGTGATGGGTCATATGTAATACAACTGCTCTGGATTTGTATCCCTGAAATTAAGAAAACAAAAACTAGAACATTATCTTGGGGTCCAAAATATTTGTCTGGGACTTCAGCTTGGCTATGGAGAGGGAGAATGTCAGTGTATGAGAAGCACTCAGACATAGGAACATTGTTCTATATGATGAGGAGTGAGTCCTGAATTATTTGACCTCCCAGAATTGCCTGCCATGGGTCACAGCCATGCTGAGAGTTCCCATTAAGAAAATGGGTGGGAATAGTTTCTTGAAAGAGATTCTTGGAGCACCCTGTTAGGTACCTCACAGGTACTACTGTGGTAGGTTAGAGGCAGTAGCAGTTTGTTCATGTGTCAGATAGTCTTATTTGGAAGTTTACTCACTTTCATGATTTCAGGTTTTAGGCCATGGTTCTGAAATTGGAATATCTGTCTTTCTAGGGACATTATAAGAGTTCTAGAAGACAGAGTATTTGTAAATTTGTTGTGCCTTTATTCTTGAATATACCAGAGAGAAAATTACTCTTGCTTAAATATGTTATAGTACAAAGTGTAAAACTTGACGGGATATCAAAAATAAATGTGGAGCTTAGCCAGACAAGGATGGGAACATAGCAAGGATGGTGGGTACCTGTAATCCCAGTAGTTGGGAGGCTGAGACAAGAGGATCACAAGTTTGAGGTCAATGCATGGTAACTTAATAAGACCCTGCTTCAAAATAAAAGACCCTGGGGATGTAGATAAGAGGTAGAATGCCCCAGTACTATTAACCAAAAAAAGGTGAAATTCATCAGATCTTTTACTATATGGCTGAGGTCTTCACTTGCTTTGAATGTACAATTCACTCTGCTTTAAGAAAAAAAAAATTTTTTTTTGTGGTACCAGGGATTGAACCCAGGGGCGTTCTACCTCCGAGCTACACCCCTGGGCCTATTTTTTAATACTTTATTTTGAAATCGGGTCTCACGAAGTTGAGAAGGGCCTCACTAAGTAGCTGAGGCTGGCTGCGAACCCGGATCCTCCAGTCTCTGCCTCCCAAGTACTGGGATTACAAGTGTGCGCCACCACGCCTGGCAAGAAAATTTAAGAAACTCTGTTCCACTTAATAAATAGGATAAAATAATCTAAACAAAATTAGCCAAACACCAGAAATTTATCTAATTTTACTTAAATACTCAAGGTAATATCAGTCATCATTGTATCATTGTATCATTTCTGTCAAAAATTTTCAATTCATATTTTTGTTTTTGTTCTCTCCAAAGCCATGTTTCAGTCTCTGTGGCTTTGTAACCTTTTATTTGGTGATTGGTGTCCTCCTTTTGGCTGTCTTAAACTCTAGGTCTTGCTTACATAGATAATTTCTAGCTCAAATTTGTCTTGTAATTCATTGGTTGGTAAGATGGCTTGTGACGCTTTCTGGTTTGCTTTCTGTCTGCTTAGCATTGATCTAGTAGCCTTGCTCCAGAAGCCAGTTCCTGCCAGTCAAGCCTCAGAAGTCAACTCCTTTGAAACCCCCCAGCAGCAGGGCTTTGGCCAAGCGCTGGTCTTCACAAATTCTCAACACAACAATCAGATGACACCGAGGAAGGGCAGCTCTACTGCCGCCAACTCCTTTTCTCCTCAGAGTCTGGTAACTCACTTTCCTGTCAGTTTGGGATTTTAAGAAATGTACCCATCAACAGTAGTGGTCTGGAATCTGACGTATGCCTTGCAGTTACACTCTCATAAACAATATAAATCCTCAGATTTCTGCTGTAGATCTTAGTCCAGGAAACAATGATGTGATAATTTCCAAGCACATATCTGATGATTTCATGTGGAATTTAACTGCTGAGTTTCCTGGATGAGGATTAAAATGTTTCTTTATTGTAAGTTGAATTCTTTTCAACCAATAGTCACTAAGATTGAAAGCATCTTTCTTTTTTTTTTTTTTTTCTCGGTACTGGGGATCGAACCCAGGGGCATACTGCCTCCAAGCTACACCCCCAGCCCTATTTTTTTATTCTTTATTTTGAAACAGGGTCTTGCTAAGTTGTGGAGGGCCTCACTAAGGAGCTGCGGCTGGCTGCGAACCTGGATCCTCTGGTCTCAGCCTCCCAAGAACTGGGATTACAAGCGTGCGCCACCACGCCTGGCTGAAAGCATCCTTCTTTTTAATGATTTTTTAAAATTTTGTTTCATAATCTGTCTATATACTTAATATATGTTATTTATTTATTTTTTGGTGGTTTTTTTGCGGTACTGGGGATTGAACCCAGGGGCATTCTACCTCTGGGCTACACCCCCAGCCCTATTTTTTATTCTTTATTTTTGAAACAGGGTCTCACTAAGTTGTAGAGGGCCTAAGTTGCTGAGGCTGGCTGCGAACCTATGATCCTCCTGTCTCAGCCTCCCAAGTACTGGTATTACAAACGTGTGCCACCATGCCCGGCTCAAGTTTACTCATAGTTTTTCAACTTTTTTTTTTTTTTTTTGCGGTACCGGGGATTGAACCCAGGGGCATTCTACCTCCACGCTACACCCCCGGCCCTATTTTTTATACTTTATTTTGATACCAGGTCTCACGAAGTTGCGGAGGACCTCACTAAGTAGAGAGAGAGAGAGAGAGAGAGAGAGCTGAGGCTAGCCGGGAACCTGGATCCTCCGGTCTCCGCCTCCCAAAGTACTGGGATTACAACATGCGCCACCACGCCCGGCTAACTTTTTTTTTTTTAATTCCATAAAATAAGGCTCCTTTTTCTTAAAATGTCAAACAGTGAAATAGAGTTCCTTATGTTTGGATGTGTTTTCGTTGAAACAGTGTCCTTCAGTGCTGTGTGGATTACTGAATTCTGAGAAGACTTAGGCTCCCATCAGAAAGTACTTCCAGAACTATTAAGTGAAGAGTGTGAAGCTAGGCTGATTGGAGTAGAAACTTAGAGCATAGCTTGTGGAAGAATGTAGCTGCAGAAACGCAAGTTAAAAAACAACACACACCTGTAGCTTTCCTTAGTGATAATTATTTCGGTTGTTCGTTGCTGTGTTTTTTTTTTTTTTCGGGTAGCGGGAATTGAACCCAGGGGCATTCTACCTCTGAGCTACACCCCGGCCCTATTTTTTATTCTTTATTTTGAAACCGGGTCTTGCTAAATTGCGGAGGGTCTCACTAAGTAGCTAAGGCTGGCCGTGAACCCGGATCCTCCGGTCTCCGCCTCCTAAGTACTGGGATGACAAGCGTGCGCCACCACGCCTGGCCTGTTGCTGTGTTTTACTAGAAATGTATTGTCAAGAAACATAATTTTCCTTATGGGACTTAAATCATTTGCTATGCCCTGATAAAGTTAAGAATTGGATATGCAGACATTATGCTCTTTTCTGCTCTGCTCAGTCATACTGCACTGGGGGTGTGGAGATTTGGCTTTTGTTTTGTTTTGTTTTTGGTAGCACTGGGGATTGAACCCCAGGGGTGTTCTGCTTCTGATCTACACAACCAAGACCATTTTATTTTTTTTAAATTTTGAGACAGGGTCTTGCTAAGTTACCGTGTGCTGGCCTTTCCAATACTCCTTTCTCAGACTCCCAACTACTGGGATTGTAGGTGTATGCCACGGTGCCCAGCTAAAACCCCTGATTTTTTTTTTTTATCAGACTACCAATTTCCCTTCCTCTTCTGCCTTTCCATTTGCTGCTGGTATGATGCTATTCTTGCTAAGTGTTACCAAGGGCAAGATGGCGATAAAACTAGCTGATGCATTATAGAGATAATGTATGTCTGTCATTTACTTTCATTCCTCTTCAGTTTAAAGAGGTGATATCTAGCCGGTCGTGGTGGCCCATGCTTGTAATCCCAGTACTCGGGAGGCTGAGACAGGAGGATCACAGGTTTGAGGACAACCTCAGCAAGTAGTGAGACTCATCAATCTAGGGAGACCTTGTTTCAAAATAAAAATAAAATAGGCCTACGGGTGTAGCTCAGAGGTAGACTGAGTTCAATCCTGAGTGTTGCACACACAAAATTAATAAATAAAATAAAAATAAACAATTTCTTCATATCCACAACTAATGTTCCCTTTAACCTTGTGTCAGAAGTAGGAAGGATTGCTGGATTTATTTAGTCTGTTCTTAAGGCATAGTCAAGGCTTACAGTTCAGATTTTACAGATACAGTCTTTAACATACTTTTTTTTTTTGTGGTACTGGGGATTGAACCCAAGAACATTCTACCTCTGAGCTATACCCCCAGCCCTATTTTTTTTTATTCTTTATTTTGAAACAGGGTCTCAGCCTCCCAAGTACTGGGATTACAAGTGTGTGCCACCACACCTGGCTTTTAATATACTTCTGAAAAATATATATTTTTTTATGTGGTACTGGGGATATTGAACCTATGGGCATTCTACCTCCGAGCTACACCCCCAGCCTAATTTTTATTCTTTATTTTGAAACAAGGTCTCACTAAGTTGTGGAGGGCCTCACTAAGTAGTTGAGGCTGGCTACTAGCCTGCAATCCTCCTGTCTCAGCCTCCCAAGTACTGGGATTACAAGCATGTACTACCATGCCCGGCTTGCTGTGTTTTAAAGCCTGGGATATTAATTCTTCATCGCTGAGGATTTGTTCTTTTATTTTCCTTTAAAGTCATCCGTCCTTGGCTCAGGATTTGGAGAGCTTGCACCATCAAAAATGGCAAATATCACAAACTCCCAGATTTTGGACCAGTTGAAAGCTCCAAGTTTGGGCCAATTTACCACCACCCCGAGTTCACAGCAGAATAGTACGAGTTCCCCCACAACTACAACTTCTTGGGACCTCAAGGCCTCAGTAGCCCCGTCCTCAGCCTTCAGTCATTTTGGTAAGTACGCATTTCCCGTGCTGGCTTGCCCCTAGCCAAGGACACGCTAAGTCTCCAGCAGAGTGTGTTAACTTGTCAACACTATGGCGGAACTTGTCCAGAGATGTTTCATTTTAGAACAGCTCTAGAAGAGTTTTTTAATTAAGTCATTCTTCTTTTTGTTATATAATACTTTTATTTATTTGTTGTTGGGGTGGTGGTGGTAGTAGTAATAGTAGTCATTCTTAACCAGAAGAGATGTGCAAAAGTGTGGTGGGAACATGCAGATATCACCATACAACTCATTGAGTAAATGCACAGAGTTTTCAGAACATATTAGAAATAGAGTGGTGACAGAAGGTTGAATCTGGATAACATTTTAACCCTCGCTGGGGCTGGGGGTATAGCTCAGTGTAGAGCAGTTGCTTAGTATGTGTGAAGCCCTGGGCTTAATCTCCAGCACCTTAAAGAAACACATGAACACATTCTGACATTTTTTTTTTTTTTGTGGTACCGGGGATTGAACCCAGGGGTGTTCTACCTCCGAGCTATACCCCTGGACCTATTTTTTATACTTTATTTTGAAACCGGGTCTCACAAAGTTGCGGAGGGCCTCACTAAGTAGCTGAGGCTGGCCGCCAACCCGGATCCTCCGGTCTCCGCCTCCCAAGTACTGGGATTACAAGCGTGCACCACCACGCCCAGCACATTCTGACATTTTACATGTATCTATCATGATTTAGTCAAGCTTTGCTTCCTGTGATTTGTATCATAAAGGCAGTATGTGCAGCTGGGTGTAGTGGTGCTCCCTATAATTCCAGTACTTGGGAGGCTGAGACAGGAGAATCACAGGTTCAAGGACAGCTGCAGCAATTTAGTAAGACACTCAGCAACTTAGGGAGACCCCTTTTCTTTTTTTTTTTTTTGTGGACCTGGGGATTGAACCCAGAGGCATTCTACCTCCGAGCTACACCCCCAGCCCTATTTTTTGTTTTTTATTTGAAACAGGATCTCACTAAGTTGCAGAGGGCCTCACTAAGTAGCTGAGGCTGGCCGTGAACCTGGATCCTCCGGTCTCACCCTCCCAAGTACTGGGATTACAAGCGTACACCACCACGCCCTGCAGGAGACCACTTTTCAATATGAAAAATAAAAAGGGCTGGGGGTATATCTCAGAAGTAGAGTGCCCTAGGTTCTTTCTCCAATACCAAAATAAAAAATAAAGGCAGTATGTGTAAGGTGAATATTTTCTAAACAAAACTCCCACAGAAATTGTGACATTAAATCACCATTCCCTACCTCCACTCACCTGCCACACTGTATTAAGGAATATCAGGGGGGATCCTTCAATCAAAAGAGCTGGTGTACTAGTTTGTGTTTAGGATTAATGAAAGATAAGGGAGCACATTCTGCGCTCAAGGAGATGTCTTCCTGGGTTGGGAGTACCTGAGATGACTCCTAGGCTTGAAGTGATGTCTACTAAGGAAATTTTTACTTAAGAGACACTACTGGGGACTAAATACATAGGCACTTTCTGCCTAACACATAACAGAATTACAAATTCCCTGAAGGAAAAGATATTGAACATTGTTTTAGTCCACTTTTCTGTTACTGTGAGCAAAATGGATGGCATGAAGAACCTAGAGGAGGTTTCAGAATTACAGTCCATGTCTACTGATTCCAGGGTAAACCTCATGGCGGCACTGCATGGCCAAGGAAAGCTGAGCTCAATTCAGTGGCAGCCAGAGACAGAGAGCTGGAAAGGAAGCGATCAGGGACAGAGTCCCCTAGGCTACACCCCTTAGGACCTATCTCCTCTCTTCATGCCCTACCTGCCTAAGTTACCACCCAGTAAATCCATTTAGGTGGCTAATCATTCAGTGGATTCATCCATTAAACAGATTAGAGCCCTGATTCAATTATTTTACCTCTGCATATTGTTGCACTGGGGACATTCCATGCCCAAACCATAATCCTTCACTCCTGGTCCCCAAAAGCTCACGCGCATCTCAGAATGCAAAATGCATTCAGCCCATCTGATTTATCCACTAATGAGATTAGAACGCTGATTCAGTCATTTACAGCTGAATATTGTTGCAGTGGGGACATGCTTTCAACACAACCTTTGGGGGACGTGCCAAGGCCAAACCACAACAGACACGAGCCACATTGGACAGTCTCCAAGAGGCTTGGCCAGGACAAAACCTAAACCGGGCGTGGTGGCACATGCTTGTAATCCCAGTACCCTTTGGGAAGCTAAGACTGGAGGATTGCAGGTTCGAGGCCAGCCTCAGCAACTTAATTAGGCCCTTTGCAACTTAGTGAAACACTGTTTCAAAAATAGCTCTAGGGGTATAGCTTAGAGGTAGACGACCCTGGGTTCAATCCCTAGTATCACAAATAAATAAATAAATATTTAAATAAATAAATAAATAGAGGTAGATGACCCTAGGTTCAATCCCTAGTATCACAAGTAAATAAATAAATATATAAATGAATGAATGAATGAATGAATGTCTAGCTCCATGATCCTTCTTTTCCTTAAAAAATAATTCTTAACATATAACACGAAAAAAATCCACCTTTCTATGGAAATGCATGCATGCACGTGATAGTAAGGTCCAAAATGAGAAGAATTACTATTTCCAGGGCAGGGTGGCGGGGGTGGAGGTGGGGGGTGAGGGTGGGAGTGAATAGTGGGAGGAGGAGCTGGTAGGGGCCAGGGCTATGGTAAGTTAAGTGACGGATGAGGTACCATGTTATATGTGGCCCAACCCATGTTTACAGATGGGGAGGTGTTGCCTCCCACGGACTGGGATGACAGGCATGTGCCTTTGCACCTGCTTGCTACTTTTTTTTTTATAAATTAAGTTTTATTGGAGCTCAGCCAACATAACCAAAGTCTGGCTACTTTCAGTTCAGAAAGGCAGAGGTAAACAGTTGCTGACAGATAGCCTTCACAGGCTAAAATTCATATTATCTGGTCCTTTACAAAAAAAGATTTCCCATCTCTCTCCTATGATAGAGATAACCTTTCTTTCTTTCTTTCTTTCTTTCTTTCTTTCTTTCTTTCTTTCTTTCTCTTCTCTTCTCTTCTCTTCTCTTCTCTTCTCTTCTTTCTTTCTTTCTTTTTTTTTGCAGTACCGGGGATTGAACCCAGGGGTGTTCTACCTCCGTGCTACACCCCTGGCCCTATTTTTTTATACTTTATTTTGAAACCGGATCTCACGAAGTTGCGGAGGGCCTCACTAGGTAGAGAGCGAGCAAGCTGAGGCTGGCCGCGAACCCGGATCCTCCGGTCTCCGCCTCCCAAAGTAGTGGGATTACAGGCGTGCGCCACCACGCCCTGCTAGAGGTAGCATTTCTAACAAAACCATTAAAACAAAATTAAGCTGGATGTGGTGGCACATGCCTGTGATCCCAGTAGTTGGGGGCTGAGACAGGAGGAGTGTAGATTCGTGGCCAGCCTCAGCAACCTTGTGAGGCCCTCTGCAACTTAGTGAGACCTGTTTCCAAATAGAATAGGGCTGGGGATATAGCTCGGAGGTAGAATGCCTCTGGGTTCAAACCCCAGTACCACAAGAAAAAAAATTAAAGCATATGGTATATGTCTTTTTTAATGTTTGTTTTGGTATTGGAGGCTGAATCTATAGGCATTCTCCCTCCAAGCTACACCACCGGCCCTATTTTACTTTTATTTTGAAACAGGTTTTCTTTTTTTTGTTTTTTTCTTCAGTACTGAGGATTGAACCCAGTGTCATTCTACCTCTGAGCTACACCCCCAGCCCTATTTTTTTATTCTGTATTTTGAAACAAAGTTTCTCTAAGTTTATGAGGGACTTCGCCAAATTGTGGAGGCTGGCCTCTAACCTGCGATCCTCCAATCTCAGTCTCCCAAGCACTGGGATTACGGGCATGCATCTCTGCACTTGGATCATCATGCACATTCTTATACCTTTATATTTTGTAGCATCACATGCATTTGTCAAAAAGTTTAGTAAAGCCAGGTGTGGTGGCACATTCTTGTAATCCTAGTTCTTGGGAAGCTGAGACAGGAGGATCGCAGGTTCAAGGACAGCTTCAGCAATTTAGTGAGACTCTCAGCAACCTAGTGAGACCTTGTTTCCAAATAAGAAATAAAATCGGTTTGGGGGTGTAGCTTGGAGGTGGAATGCCTCTGGGTTCAATTCCCAGTACCACCAAAAAAAAAAAGTTTAGTAAAAAAAAATATTTTTTGTTTGTGGTACTGGGGATTGAACCCAGGGGCGTTCTACCTCTGAGATACACCCCCAGACCTATTTTATTTATTTATTTATTTTTTTTTTTTTTGCGGTACCGGGGATTGAAACCAGGGGCGTTCTACCTCCGCGCTATACCCCGGCCCTATTTTTTATACTTTATTTTGAAACCGGGTTTCACAAAGTTGCAGAGGGCCTCACTAAGTAGAGAGAGAGACAGAGACAGAGACAGAGACAGAGACAGAGAGCGACAGCTGAGGCTGGCCGCGAACCCAGATTCTCCCGTCTCCGCCTCCCAAAGTACTGGATAACAAGCGTGCGCCACCACGCCCGGCTTATTTTTTTTAATTTTTAAATAGGGTCTCACTAAATTACAGAGGGCCTCATTAAGTTGCTGGGGTTGGCCACAAACCTGGAATCCTCCTGTCTCAGCCACCAAAGTACTGGGTTTATGAGCATGCACTATCACGCACAGCTTAATAAATTTTTTTGTGTGTATGTGGTACTAGGGATTGAACCCAGGGGCATTTTTACCTCTGAGCTACACCCCCAGCCCTATTTTTATGTATTTATTTATTTTTATTTTTTTGAGGTACTGAGGATCGAATCCAGGGGCATTCTACCTCCGCGCTACACCCCCGGCCCTATTTTTTATACTTTATTTTGAAACCAGGTCTCATGAAGTTGCGGAGGGCCTCACTAAGTAGAAAGAGAGAGAAACAGGGAGAAGAGAGAGAGAGAGTGAGAGAGAGAGAGACCGTGCGCGAGAGACTCGCAGCGCTGAGGCTGGCTGCGAACCCTAATCCTCCCGTCTCAGCCTCCCAAAGTACTGGGATTACAAGCGTGCGCCACCACGCCCGGCCTTATTTTTTATTCTTTATTTTGAAATAGGGTCTCACTAAGTTGCGGAGGGCCTCACTAAGTAGCTGAGGCTGGCCGCGAACCTGGATCCTCCGGTCTCGGCTTCCCAAGTACTGGGATTACAAGCGTGCGCCACCACACCTGGCCCTTTTTTTAATTTTTTATTTTGAAACAGGGTCTCACTACGTTGTGGAGGGCCTCACTAAATAGCTGAGGCTGGCCACAAACCTGCGATCCTCCTGTCTCAGCCTCCCAAGTACTGGGATTACAAGCGTGTGCCATCACACCTGACATTAATAAAATATTTTTAAAAGTTATATATATAGCCGGGCGTGGTGGCACACTCTTGTAATCCCAGTACTTGGGAGGCAGAGACTGGAGGATCCGGGTTTGCAGCCAGTTTCACCTATTTAGTGAGGCCATCGGCAACTTCGTGAGACACAGTTTCAAAATAAAGGATAAAAAATAGGACTGTGGTGTAGCTCGGAGGTAGAATGCCCCTGGGTTCAATCCCTGGTACCGCAAAAAAAAAAAAAGCTACATATAAGCTGTCACAGTGGCACTTCTCAGCTACTCAGGAGACTGAGGCAGGGGGACCACAAACTCAGTGTCAGCCTTAGCAGATTAGTAAGATCCTGTCTCAAAATAAAAAATTTAAAGCTGGGTGTGTTGGCACACGCCTGTAATCTCAGTATTTAGGAGATTGTTACAGGAGGATCACAGGTTTGAGACCAGCCTCAGCAAATTAATAAGGCTCTCAACAACCTAGTAAGTTTCTTTTTCAAAACCAAAAATAAAAAGGACTGGGGGTATAGCTCTCTGAGAATGCCCCTGGGTACAATTCCCAGCAATGCACATACACACACACACACTCACCACCACCACCACCAACAACAACAACAACAAAAGGGCTGGAGGTGTAGCTCATTGGTAGATTGCCTCAGGACTCAGTTCCTAGTACCGTACAGACAAACACAAAAGTATAAAATACATAAAACAAGGCTGGGGTCTGTGGTACATGCCTGTAATCCCATCTCTTCAGGAGGCTGAGAGAAGAGGAACAATAGTTCAAGACCAGCTTGGGCAATATGAAGAGACCCTGCCTCAAACAAAACGACAAAAATCCAGAAAACAATAAAAACATAATTCTATGTTAGCTAATGGTGAGGTGTATATAACATTTCAATATTGTTCTTAGATATTCCTCCTCCATGTGGTTTAGCATAAACTATGTGTCCTCTCTGTACAGGAAATAAGGTGCACACCTATTTAAGGCATCCTTTCCCAGTCTGTGTCTGTCTGTCTGTCTGTGTCTCCCCCCCTTCAGGTATAAGATGATTCAGAACAACATATTGATTAAGGACTTTATGATCAGCAATGGTACAAGAGGTAGCTTAAAACCCTTGTTGTAAAATAATTAATTGTTTTATGGTTTTTTTTTTCTTTACATATTTCATAGATTTCAAATCTCAGCCTGAGCCATCCCCAGTTCTCAGCCAGATGAGCCAGCGACAGCAGCATCAGAACCAGGCAGTCAGCGTTCCTTCTCCTGGTTTGGAGTCTTTTCCTTCCCAGGCAAAACGCCGAGAATCAGCACCTGGCAATAGTACCTCAACTATGAACAAACTCTTACAGCTTCCTAACATGGCTGTTGAGAACATCGCTGTATCTGCCCACCAAGCACAGCCCAAACACATCAAACTCCCCAAGCGGCGGATACCTCCAGCTTCGAAGGTGGGCTTTCCATCATGAAGTCCTGGTCCCCAAGGATTTGGTAGCTGTCATGTAGCTCAGGTAGTGGGACACTAAGGCTCAGAATTGATGCAGTGTTTTCAAGCTGAGGATTTGGTCATTTCCAAGTGACTGGGCTGATAGTAGAGAGAATGGATTTATGCTGCGAGCCAGATACCCTTAATTCAAGTACAGAGTCGGGTCTGGCTCGAAGCAACTGTTTTTCTTGTATATTCTGGTGTATCTTGGCCGGGCATGGTGGTGCATGCTTGTAATCCCAGTACTTTGGGAGGCGGAGACCGGAGGATCTGGGTACGCGGCCAGCCTTAGTGCGCACGCACGCGCACGATCTCTCTCTCTCTCTCTCTCTCTCTCTCTCCCTACCTATCTAGTGAGGCCCTCCGCAACTTCGTGAGACCCAGTTTCAAAGTAAAGCATAAAAAAATAGGCCCGGGGGTGTAACGCAGAGGTAGAACGCCCCTGGGTTCAATCCCCGGTACCGCAAAAAAAAAAAAAAATATTCTGGTGTATCTTGGAGTTGGAAGATGTGTAGGTAACGCTCTTGACCAGGTAATGCTTTACTAATTGGTGTGTCCCTGAAAATATTCAGTGGCCACGTGCCTCACTCACCCGCCAACTCGACCCTGCCCCACTGCTCTAGAGGCAGTTGATGGCCTGAACATATGACCATTCCCCTGTGAGTTCTTAATTTTCTTTTACTAGTTTCCACTCATTCTCTTCCTTTATTTATTTATTTATTTATTTGTGTGTGTGTGGTACTTATGATTGAACCCAGGGGTATTCTATCTCCAAGCTATACCCCCAGCCCTGTTTTATTTGTATTTTGAAACAGGATCTTGCTAGTTTAATGAGTCTCACTAGTTGCTGAGGCTGTCCTTGAACCTGCGATCCTCCTGTCTCAGCCTCCCAAGTACTAGGATTACAGTCGTGCACTACCATGCCCGGCTTTCACTCTCTTTTTGAAAGACTGTATTCCTTTTTCTTTCCTTTTGGTCTTTACTCCTTATTTCTGCTCATGTAGCCCAGGGAGCCCAGTTGCTTTCTGCTCTACCATAAGCACTTGAGGCTCAGTGTTCCCCGCCTGTGTTCTGATGTGTGGTGGCTTTGCCTTTTCAGATTCCAGCTTCTGCAGTGGAAATGCCTGGCTCAGCAGATGTCACAGGATTAAATGTTCAGTTTGGGGCCCTGGAATTTGGATCAGAATCCTCTCTCTCTGAGTTTGGATCAGCTGCAAGCGGTGAAAATAGTAATCAGATTCCCATCAGCTTGTACTCGAAGTCGTTAAGGTACAAAACTTCCCATTTCTGGTTTGTGTGAATTTAGTTTTTCTTTGCAAAATAAAACAAAATAGAGCTTAAGAAATCATCTGGTGGAAGCGCCGGGCATGGTGGTGCACACTTGTAATCCCAGTACTTGGGAGGAGGAGACCAGAGGATCCGGGTTCACGGCCAGCCTCAGCTACTTAGTGAGGCCCTCTGCAACTTCGTGAGACCTGGTTTCAAAATAAAGTATAAAAAATAGAACCGGGGGTGTAGTTCGGAGGTAAAACGCCCCTCGGTTCAATCCCTGGTACCGCAAAAAAATAAGTAAATAAATTACCTGGTGGAGACAATACACCCTGTGGTAATGAGTGTGTGTAGCTATCAATAGTGTTTAGTTCCAGAACTTTTCTCCCTTCACCCTCAAGAGATACCCCACACCCGTGGCAGCCACCCCAGTTTCTTCTTCCCTGTGTTCCTGGCCATCCAGTAATCTGGCTCAGGATTTGCCTAACCCGGATACTTCATTCAACTAGCACCACAAAATGTGGCCTTTAGTGTCTATGAGTTAGCATAAGGTTTTCAAGCACCACCCCTGTTTGGTGTATCCTTTTCATTGCCAGACATTGCATTTCACAGATATGTGCCACATTTTGTTTGTCCATTCATTAGTTGATGGACATTTGGTTTCTTTCCTCTTTTTGGTCCTAGTGCTCATGCTGCTATGGACTTTCAGTTACAAGTTCTGTGTGCTTTCTGGTCTTGGTCTTTTGGATATGTACCTAGGAGAAGAATTATTGGGTCCTATGGTAACTGCTCTATTTAATCATTTCAAGAGTTGTCAGACTTTGTCTACGGCAGCTGCAGTGTTTTATATTCCTGCCTATGATCTAGGGAGGATCTGATTACTTTATATCTTTGCAATACTAATTTTCCTTCAGTAGAATATTTGGTTAATAGAAAATCCCAGGTTTGAGATTTTGTCAGGTTTTCCACTTCTAGAGACAAAAATCCATTGTTTGTTTTTGATTTTTTTTTTTTTTTTGTGGTACCAGGGATTGAACCCAGGGGCGTTCTACCTCTGAGCTACACCTCTGGCCCTATTTTTTATACTTTATTTTGAAACCGGGTCTCATGAGGTTGCGGAGGGCCTCACTAAGTAGCTGAGGCTGGCCGCGAACCCGGATCCTCTGGTCTCCGCCTCCTAAGTACTGGGATTACAAGCGCGCGCCACCACACCCAGCCCATTGTTTGTTTTGAATTCCCTTTTTTTTTTTGGTGGTCCTGGGGATGGAACCCAGGGGCATTCTACCTCTGAGCTATACCCCCAGCCCTATATTTTATTCTTTATTTATTTTTTATTTTTTATTTTTTTTGCAGTACCGGGGATTGAACGCAGGGGCGTTCTACCTCCGCGCTACGCCCCCGGCCCTATTTTTTATACTTTATTTTGAGACCGGGTCTCACGAAGTTGCGGAGGGCCTCAA
>PVJS01049752.1:0-14563 GCA_004027185.1 Glis glis | reverse complement strand
AGGTACTCTAAGACAGCCGATGTGCTTGACAGAGCATTAAATACTTTTTTTTCTTGCCTTGAAGTTATCTTTTCCATCATGTACATTAAATGTTGATGGAAACACATATAGGGAGTTCCAAGTTCAAGAGCGATGTCAACCCAGTCCCAGATGCATTTCAGTGGGGTTTCCTCATACCCAGCAAACATGGCTGGGTTTGTTAAGAGTCCTCTTGCAACCATCACACCTACAAATTAAAGCATACCATATTTGTCCATACATTAGGAACCCATGGTTATTAGTACAAACTCAACAAACTGAGAATATTAAAAAAAGTATGATGGTAAGATTTCACAATGTCCTTATTATTAATTCAATAATAAAAACTATTTTGATACCTTTTGTAAACCAAGGAAGTTAAATGTACTTCTACAATTGTTTTTAAAAGACTTCTATGTTAAAAAAAGTATTTTTTAGTTTTTTTTAAGTAAATCTAGATTGTCATAAATTGGGCTGCTTAAAGTTAAGTTCATCTGCATTCTCCCATCTAGCAATAGTTGTCATAGGGCTTGGCTTGGTATACCAATAACTTAAGAGGATAATGAAACCACATAGCAGTTCTGGGGTTCCTTTGGCTCTTAGGATCACTCATGAGTTCATTAATTCTCATTCTATTCTAGATGCTTTATTTTACTATTTGGAAGATTTGGAAGATTCCTAACTGGTCTCTAGATATGATGGTGGTAGAAAAGTAACAACTAATTTACCCCAGTTAAAATAATCTATTGTTTCTTTTTTTTTTTTGCGGTACCGGGGATTGAACGCAGGGGCGTTCTACTTCTGCGCTACGCCCCTGGCCCTATTTTTTATACTTTATTTTGAAACCGGGTCTCACGTAGTTTTGGAGGGCCTCACTAAGGAGTGAGAGAGAGAGAGAGAGAGAGAGAGACAGGGAGAGAGAGAGAGAGAGAGAGAGAGCTGAGGCTGGCTGTGAACCCGGATCCTCCGGTCTCCGCCTCCCAAAGTACTGGGATTACAAGCGTGCGCCACCACGCCCGGCAAAATAATCTATTGTTTCTAAGTAGAAGAGTTAACAGCATTTTAATAAATTGCTTAGCTTAATTCATCATGATGGGAAAATATGGCTCAGTGCTAAAGAAACAATGAAAATCAAATTAACATTAATCCCCCACTCTCACTTTTTTTCTAATTAAAAGACACACACATAGAAAAACCCAAGTACTTATGTCTTACCATTTGTCCCAGTAATCTGGCACACATTTTCTGCTTCTTTTAAGCTTCTGACATCTCCGTTAGCAATTACAGGTATAGACATATTTTCCTTTATTATTTTAACAGCATCATAGTGGACCGGCTGATGTCTTTCTCCGACAGTTCTTCCATGGACTGTAATCCAGGAAACTCCTGTTGCTTCAGCCTTTCGACAAAGATCTACAGTTCTTGTAAGGTCATCATGGATCCTATAATTTCAAAATTACATCTATATGTTCACAGCACATAAATCTTAATACTAACTGACTAGTTAAAATTACATTTCATATACTACATTATTTAGTTAGCTTTGCTCTATCATATTATCACTTCATGACATTATGAGTCAGGTTTTGTTTAGGGATCAGTTCCCACCTAAGACCTCACATTGTTATTTCACCACTGGCAACAACAGGATGACAAATGAGTTTTATCTTACCAAATACTTCTCCCTTTTGGCTTTGATAAATGAAAGAGCCACCAAATTTCTGTCATTGATGACACTTAACCCATTAAGCTCCAAGTTTTCAATTCTATACAAGGTAATGGGACATAATGGGATAATATTTGATGTGCATTCCCCAATCCCCAGTGGAAGAACATAAAAGTTAATCTGGAAACATGTTTTTAACCTGTTACCAAAAAACTGACTCATAGTTTACTGCAAAATTTAGTGTGAATATCTTTTCTGTTTTCCACTCTTGGGACCAGAAATGTTTCTTAGCATTAACTAAAAAGAACTTGAGAAAAAAGAGAAAGTTGTTCAGGATTATAAATAAAAACAAGGGTATATTTTTGTTTACTAAATGTCTTATTTCAACAATTTCATATAGTAGATACCAATTTATTTGGGACAGACTCCCACATCACCAGACAAAATGTATATTCTTTTATTTCCTAAGTAATAGATTATCTTGTCAATAGATTAAAATATTGTCTTTACCTTATTTTAATAGAAACTGAAAATCTGGGGTTTTCCACTTGGTTTCTTACTTGTTTCACCATATCTTGAACAAGCTCTGGCTTGTTTATTAAGCAGGCTCCAAAACCTTCCGCCATTGCCCACCTTTATAAAGCAAATACAACAAGAAGTGAATGATAAACCACTGGAAGAGAAGCTAAGCTTCTAAAGAACTGAGATGTAAGTGTACCAATGTATTTATGTAGTGATCAGGAATAAAGCAGATTTTAAAAATTCATAGACCCACATTTCCAAGTGGATCAATGAGATTAGAAAAACACGTTTGCATACCAAAAAACCTCAGGGAAAGTAGTTTTTATTGGCAAGTCACCACTAAAAAGCTTATTTAAATCTTCTAATGAGTATACAAATATGCTAATCTGATTTGGATTATGCTGTACTTAAAACCTTGATTTTATTCTTTGGACACAGAAAACCTAATATAGTTCCAGCAGAATAGGGATATTATTGCCAGGTTAAAGTACATCCTATACAAAGCCAGTTACTTAAACCCAACCAAATAACTGTGATATAGAAAGAAAAGGTGAATTTATAATAAGGTATTTTTTGAAGGGAAATTAATTAGAAGAAAAGATGTGGCATCTCCCAAACCATAGGATCAGTTTTAAGAGCAAGTATATCTGACATGGCAGTAATGACCTTTTAGGGATTGCTGCAAATGTTAGATTCTTACATAACTACTTATGGATGAGGTTCAAGGCAGATCCATGCAAAAATGCGAGAGATGAGGGAGACAAAATACTTGTCAAGGGTTTATACATTATTTTAGCCATCAGAAAGGCCTTGGAAGTTATATTCCTAAATAATCTTTCCTTGTATTTTTTTCCTTCTTTCTTTTTTAGAGCCCTGGTGTTTTAACTCTGTGTTCTCACTTTTTTTGTTTTTGGAAATCTTGACAGATATATTACCATGTTCCCATAGTTTTTTTCTAATCTTTTTGAAAACTCTTCCAACTTCTTTGAGCTTTACCTCTGAGGGCAACCACAGTTAATATCTATTCCATTCGCGTAAGGACAGACTATACGAGCAGCATCAGATAAAAGTCTTGCATCATTAGCAGCAAACTGAACAATCAATGGGCAATCACCTGATAAAATGAATAGCTTGACATTAAAATCCACAGAAAGAAGCCACACACACACATGAAACAAAACTCTCAAGTTTGTATTGGATAAAACAGCAATAAATATTTTTAACCTAAGCAGCATGTGTTCAAATAAGATAACATTACAAATGATTTAAATATTTTAAATTAAAAGTAATTTGCTAACTAAATATTCAAACAGTAAAAAATCTGATAAAATTAAAAGTACAAGTCTTCCAACACTCTTGACAAATGGGCCCCTTTCCCAAAGATGGACATTAGCTTATTGCATTGCAGGGCGATTTCATGTATACTTACTACATGTAAACGAATGTGAACATTCTACATACAGTGCTACTGCTCTTCTTTTCCTGATGTATCTGGGAGATGCACTCAGATATAATTTATTTTAATGGTGTATTTCACCATATGGATGGTCCATACACTATTACTATTTGTAGATTGTTTCTTATTTGTGGCTCTTCCAAGTAAAGCTGCAATAAGAATAGTCTTGCGTACATGCTGTTGCAAGTATATCTATAGGGTAAGTTCCTAGAAGTATAACTGTTGAATAGGCATTTAACACTGAGAGATATTACAAAATTATCTTCCAAGAGTTTACCAAAACAGATACCTATCAGTATGAATAAAGGTTCTTATACATCTTTATTTGTGAGCTCTTTTCTCATATTTCTTGCACATTTTCCATGTGCAATTGTGAGTTTTCCTTTTTTATTGTCATTTGTAATTTTTAAAATAAAGCAAAGGAATTAGTTCTACTATTGATAATGGTGTTGTATTTTTCTAGTTTTTCATCTGAGTATATTCGTGCACTTACATACAGAATTTTAAAATTTAATGTAGCCAAATATACTGAGCTTTTCTAGGTTTTAAGAACATATTTTTCTCATCTTTGGTTACTGTTATAAACTCAGGATACATGTATTTTAACATTTCTAAAGTGCTTTTGAGATGCCAGGCGTGGTGGTGCACGCTTGTGGTCCAAGTACTTGGGAGGTTGAGATAGGATCATAGGTTCAAGGACAGCCTCAGCAACATAGTAAGACTCTTAGCAACCTAGAGAGATCCTGTTTTAAAAACAAAAAATAAAAAGGGCTGGGGGTGTAGCTCAGATGTAGAATGCCCCTGGGTTCAATCCCCATTATCCTCCCCAAAAAAAGTTTTTTTGGAGAACTACCTATATGAGATTGACTGGGTGTTTATCAAAATACAGACTTCTGGGCACTACCCTAGTTGAATTGATTCAAGATTTCTATGGCAAGCCACTGGTTTACAGGATTATGAGATAAAAAAAATTTGCTTCATGAGTATATAGGGTGCTATTCGCTTTGTGCCTCAAGTCAGAGAATTTGTTTTTTTTTTTTTGCGGTACCGGGGATTGAACCCAGGGGCAGTCTACCTCTGGGCTGCACCCCCAGCCCTATTTTTTATTCTTTATTTTATTTACTTATTTATTTATTTTTCAGGTACTAGGGATGGAACCCAGGGGCATTCTACCTTCGAGCTACACCCCCAACTCTATTTTTTATTCTTTATTTGGAAACAGGGTCTGACTAAGTTGCGGAGGGCCTAAGTAGCTGAGGCTGGCTGCGAACCCGGATCCTCTGGTCTCAGCCTCCCAAGTATTGGGATTACAAGCGTGTGCTACCACGCCCAGCTAAGAATTTCAGTTTAACAGCCATTTATTGGCCTAATATATTTTCAACACTTTGTTAGATGCTGAGGATAAAAATCAAGTTCTTTCTATAGCTCCAGCCCTCAAGGAACCCAGAATCTACTGGGAGAGATAGGTGTATTAATGAGGAAACTATAATACAGTAGGATTAAGTGCAATAATAGAGCCTGTGCTCGGAAGAGAGGACATGACTAGAGAGTGATCAGGAAGAAAGTTTGGTTACAAACTTGGGCAGCTGAATTAAGAATCATGAACTGTAGTTTGCCAGAGAGAGGATCTGGGAGGGACAGGTAGGAAAGTGTGAGAAAACAAGATATGTTCAGACACTTAAAATAATTTAGTGTTTTTGAAGCATAGAGTTGGTGGGCTATGGGGAGAAACTAATGAAAGATAAGGCTGCAGAAGATGTATTCAGAGGTTGCATTAAGGATTTGGCATATTATTCTTAGGTGCTAGAAATTTAGTCTCTAAGTCAGTGGTTTGCAACCTTTAGCAAACCCAGAATTACTTGGATCGCTTTTCAAAACAGATTGCAGGACCACACACCCAGAGTTTCTGATTCAGGATGTCTGGGGTGAAGTCTGAAAATTTTCTTTCTCTTTCTTTCATTTCCCCTTCCTTCCTTCCTCCCTCCCTCCCCCTTTTCTTTTTTTCTTGAAACAGGGTCTCGCTCTGTTGTCAAAGCTAGTCTTGAACTTGTGGGCTCGAGCAATCTCCCGCCTAAGTAGTGGGGGCTGACTACAGGTGTGTGCTATCACACCTGGCTAAAATTTTCATTTCCAACAAGTTTCTAACTGATACTAATGCTTCTGATCTGGGGATCACACTGAGAACCATTATTTTAGGTGTTGAGAAGTCTAAGAAGGATTGTAAGCAGGGAAGAGACAAGACTTCAGGAATCTATTTTAATAGTCCAGGAGAGAGGCTGAAGGCCTGAGGAAGGGCTGACCTTACATTCTGATAGATCACTGATAGTTTATAGGGCTCTTAGTATTGTATAATTGAAAATACTAAAGGATTTTATAATAAAAAATTTGAGTTTTGTTGTTTCTGATTAGATAAAGTAGAGTTTGTAAAGAAATTTGTTTGTTTTACAAAGTCAGTGAACTGTAGGTTTTACATACCTTGGTTTGTGGTAAATTCACTGTCTCTGGCTTTTATAGATCTGACAAAATCGGCTGCAACTATCATTGGTGTGTAACACAGATCACAACAGTATTTTCTTACTAGTGTTCTAAAAGCCAACCTGTGAGCATATAAAACTTTAATTATGCATTTAGAAAACACCATAATCATATACTTATAAATTTAATTTAGTTAATTAATTAATTATTTATTTATTTTTCTGTGGTACCGGGGATTGAACCCAGGGGCCTTCTACCTCCGCGCTACACCCCCGGACCTATTTTTTTTTATACTTTATTTTGAAACCGGGTCTCACGAAGTTGCAGAGGGCCTCACTAGGTAGAGAGAGAGAGAGAGAGAGAGAGAGACAGGGAAAGAGAGAGAGAGAGAGAGAGGGAGGGAGAGAGAGAGAGAGGGAGAGAGAGAGCTGAGGCTGGCTGCGAACCCGGATCCTCCGGTCTCTGCCTCCCAAAGTACTGGGATTACAAGCGTGCGCCACCACTCCCGGCCTTTAGTTAATTATTAAATATTTATTAGGGAGAGTTCTGCTATTGAAAGATGGAATAGATGCACTTTTCTCTATTCTTCTTACTAAGTATATGTAAAAACCCTGGATATTACATATAAAACAAACATAGGAAATGCTGAAAGGTGGTGAGAAGAGAGCAAACAGGCTGATAGCGCTGGTCCTGGGAAGTGAGAGTGTGGTGAGTTCCCTGGGTTTTCTTTTCACCTCAAATATTCCAGACTTAGGGTTGAAGAGGCTGGCCACCTGGAATTACCAGTGGATGCAGATAAAACAGTCCCACAGAAATTTTCCCTTTAATCATAAGACTAGGAAAGGGGAAGCCTAGCAAGACACAAAACTTTTAGAAAATGAAGCTCTATTTCATCCAAGCCAAACACTAGAGAGAAAGCTATGGCTTCACCTCCACAAGGAAAGGTTGATGGGGCACCTGACCTCTATCTTTCCAAGGCTCGCAAGGTGCTACAACACCCCACTGTGGTGGTAACTGAGAAGGCCTGGTAGGAATCTGGGACTTTGATCCCTGCTGGCCAGTGAGGTCCCACTTAGCAGTATCACTGGAGATCACACGGGGAGCATAGACTTCTATGCCTGCTCAGCAGCAACAAGGCACCCTCTTCCTACCTGAGGGGCATGCTGACACAGGAGACCTAGCGGAGGGCCAGGACTTGCCCAGCAGTCATGAGGCCACTCATACCAAAGGGAACTGGAACTCTCACTCCTGCCCAGAGTAACAAGGAGCCCATCATCCCCCAGATGTCAAAGGAAGCCAAGTGGAGAACCTAGACCAGACCTAATACTGACAGTAAGGAGGCAGTGCCTCTCTCCCCACCTTTCCGTGCTGGAGTGTCAGGAAAAACCAGTTACAACAGAAGAGTCAATATTCAAAATCAACCAGTGCAATCTACCACGTAAGCATGCCAAAGAAGAAAAATCACATGGTTACATCAATTAATGAAGAAAAAGCATTTGAAAATACATTCATTCATGATAAAAATTATCAGGAAAGTAGAATTAGAGTTTTGTAGATGACATGGATGTTGGATAATCCCAAGGCCTTTACAAAAAAAAAAAAAACCAAACAACTCATAGAATCAACAAATGAGTTCAAGAACGTTTCAGGATATAAGATCAAAACAAGCCAGGCGTGGTGGCGCACGCTTGTAATCCCAGTACTTGGGAGGCTGAGACTGGAGGATCAGGGTTCGCGGCCAGCCTCAGCTACTTAGTGAGGCCTCCACAACTTCGTGAGACCCTGTTTCAAAATAAAGAATAAACAATAGGACTGGGGGTATAGCTCGGAGGTAGAATGCCCCTGGGTTCAACCCTGTACCGCAAAAAAAAAGTATAAGATCAAAACATAAAAATCAATTGTATTTCTATATACTCGTAATGAACACATTGACAACAAAATTAAAAATACAATACTAAGCCTGGTGAAATGGCACATACCCATCATCCCAGTACATGGTAATCTGAGACAGTAGGATTGAGGTTCGAGGCCAGCATGCTGTAACTTGGCGAGATACTGTTTATAAATTAAAAAAGCCGGGCAAGGTGGCACACGCTTGTAATTCCAGTACTTGGGAGGCTGAGACAGGCGGATCATACATTCGCAGGCAGCCTTAGCTACTTAGGCCCTGTTTCAAAATAAAGAATAAAAAATAGGGCTGGGGTGTATCTCAGAGGTAGAACGCCCCTGGGTTCAATCCCCAGCACCACAAAAATAAAATAAAATAAAATAAAATAAAATAAAATAAAAGGAGAGAACAAAGATGGCGAGATAGCGAGAGGCAGCGTGTTGCCGGCGCTCTGAGATTCAGAGCTCAGCCAGTGGAAAGACTGCTTCTTGACAAGAAAAGTAGGGTAACCAAAACTCAACAAAACAATGAGAGACAAAGTGCAGCAGAATGCAAGGCAGTGGAAAGAGCGGAGGGCGGTAGGGAGCTCAAAGCATTTCACCTGGTAAGCGGAAAGCAGAGACAAAGGCACCATTTTGGCTGAGCCACGGCAGCACTGCGGCCCCTGGAATCCTCTGGCAAAGAAACAGCTGATTCTTGTGAAACCAGCAATAACAGTTCACCATCGAAAGCAGTCGATATCGGACCATAATGAAGCCCAAGTCGAACAAGATCCACACCTACAACGGTGACAACTGCAAAGGGTGGGACGCGAGCCTCAGCCCCTGCAAAGAAAGCGACGCGGAGAGACATACATGAGGTGGCCAGGCATAGGAGCAGCCCAACACTCAGAACAAGAATGGGTGAAACATGGTCCCCCTGGAGTAGCCTAACACCGGCACAGAATACCCCAGCACTGAGGACATGGACAAATATGGCATGGCCCCCTGGAACCGCCCAACGGGAACACAGGTGAGTGAGATAAAGGGAGGCAGCGTGTTGCTGGCACTCTGAAACTCGGAACTCGGCCGGAACTCAGCCGGCGGGAAGACTGCTTCTTAACAAGAAAAGTAGGGCAGCCAAAACGCAACAAAACAAAGAGAGCCGAAGAGCAGTGGAGTGTGAGGCAGTGGACAGAGTGGGGGGCTAAACAGAACTTTATGCATTTCACCTAGTAAGTGGAGAGCGGCGGCCACGCCTACACCGCGACTCCTGGAGACCAACAGCAGAGACAGCAGATCCTTGTGAAACTGATCAACTCCAGAACATGATGAAGCCCAAGTTAATCCAGACCTGCACCTACAATGACGATGGTTTCAAGGGGTGGGCCGTGAGCCTCTGCTCCCGCAGCGAGTGCGATGAGGAGAGACAAAGACACGGTGGCCATACACAGGAGCAGCCCAACTCTGAGAACATGAGCTGGTGAGCCATGGCCCCCCATAAGCAGCCCAAGACCATCCTGGAATACCCCATGAGGACATAGGTAGATGAGACACGGCCCCCCCAGTGCCCCAGCACTGAGAACATGGGCGGGTCAGCCCCCGACCCTACCCCCAAAGACCCCCCATGCTGGTGACGCATGGCGGGCAAGCCCTCAACCCCACCCCCAGAGAACCCTCCCCCCGGTGCTGGGTACGTGGGCTGGGTGAGCCCTAGGCCCCGCCCCCGGAGAGCCTTGGGCACTGGGGAAGCGGGGCAGGTCAGCCCTCGGCCCCGCCCCCAGAGAACCCCTCCCCCGGGCCCTGGGGACGCGGGGGTGGGGAAGCCCTTGGCCCCGCCCCCAGAGAGACACCCCCCCACCCGGCACTGCGGACACAGGGCGGGAGAGTCCTTGGCTCCCCCTCCAAAACCCCCCCCTGTGCTGGGGATGCAGGGCGGGTGAGCCTTCAGCCCCGCCCCCAGAGGCCCCCAGCACTGGGGATGCGGGGCGGGTGAGCCCCTGGCCCTGCCCTGGAGTACCCCAATACTGAGGTCACAGGAAGATGAGCCACGATTCCACACAGGAGGGACTCCAGACGAAGAGAGAAAACCTCAGATGAGCCAAGAAGGTAAACTAACTGGGGGAGACGGGAGGAAAGGAGAGGGAAACAAACTGGTGCACAGGATGGACATACACAAAGATATCAAAGTCAACTACTATGCTGACAACGGGAAGGAGGGAGGGGGGAGGCGGGGAGGTGAGAATTGGGGAGGGCTAATTGACCGATGAGAGCATGTATACGTCAACCACTCTAAAATCCTTCAAGATGTATAATTGCAATGCACTAATAAAATGATTAAAAAAAAGAAAATGGTTGGTGGTATAATTCAGTAGTAGAACTTCCCTGGGTTCAGTTTCTACTACCATCACCAAAAAAAAACACCCCAAAATAAAAAACTGGGGCCCTTGAAAAACAGGAACAGTCTAACCCCAAAGCCAGTAGAAGACAGGAAATTATTAAAATCAGAGCAGAAATCAAATGTAGAGAATAAAAAAATACAAAAAATCAACAAAACCAAAAGCTGCTTACTTGAAAAAATAAACAAGATAGATAAACCACTAGCCAACCTAACCAAAAGAAAGACAGAATCAACCCAAATTACTAAAATAACAGATGACAAAGGTGATATTACCACCGACAGCACGGAAATCCAGAGGATTATCAGAAACTACTTTGAAAAACTATACCCCAACAAAACAGAAAACCTTGAAGAAATTGACAAATTTCTAGACATGTACAACCTTCCTAAGTTGAATCAAGAAGATACAGAAAATTTAAATCGACCAATAGCAATTAACGAGATTGAAGCAGCAATAAGAGCCTACCATCAAAGAAAAGCCCAGGTCCAGATGGATTCCCAGGTGAATTTTATAAAATCTTTATAGAAGAACTAATCCCAATACTCCTCAATCTATTCCGTGAAATAGAAAGAAACAGGACTCTCCCAAATACATTCTATGAAGCCAACATCACATTAATACCAAAACCAAATAAAGACAGCTCAAGAAAAGAAAACTACAGACCTATATCGTTGATGTACTTAGACGCAAAACTTCTAAACAAATACTAGCAACACGCATTCAAAACCACATCACAAAAATCATACATCATGACCAAGTCGGGTTCATCCTAGGGATGCAAGGCTGGTTCAACATACGAAAAACAATCCATGTAATACACCACATAAACAGAACTAAAGACAAAAATCACATGATCGTTTCAATAGACGCTGAAAAAGCATTTGACAAAATCCAACACCCATTCATGATAAGAACACTGCACAGAATCAGAATAGAAGGAAAATACCTCAACATCATAAAGGCAATATACAATAGGTCCACAGCCAACATCATACTGAATGGGGAAAAACTTTGAGAGTTCCCTTTAAAAACAGGAACAAGACAAGAATGTCCACTGTCACCACTCCTTTTCTTTTTTCTTTTTTGTTTTTTTTTTGCAGTACTGGGGATTGAACTCAGGGGCATTCTACCGCTGAGCTATACCCCCAGCCCTATTTTTCATTCTTTATTTTGAAACAGGGTCTCACTAAGTTATGGAGGGCCTCACTAAGTAGCCGAGGCTGGCTGTGAACCCGGATCCTCTGGTCTCAGTCTCCCAAGTACTGGGATACAAGCGTGTGCCACCATGCCTGGCTTCTCACCATTCCTTTTCAATATAGTACTTGAGACTCTAGCCAGAGCAATAAGGCAAGAGAAGGAAATAAAAGGAATACAATAGGAAAAGAGGAACTGAAACTATCTCTATTTGCAGATGACATGACATTATACTTAGAAGATCCAGCAAACTCAACCAAAAGGCTCATAGAACTGATCAACAAATTCAGCAAAGTGTCTGGATACAAAATCAATCTTAAAAAATCAGAAGCTTTTCTGTATGCCAACCATAAATCCACTGCAAAAGAAATTCAGAAGACATTTCCACTCATGATATCCCCCAAAACAATAAAATACTTGGGAATAAACCTAACCGGGGAGGTAAAACATTGAAAAAAGAAATTGAAGAAGATCTTAGAAGATGGAAAGATCTCCCATGCTCTTGGGTAGGCAGAACAAACATCATCAAAATGGCCATTCTTCCAAAAGTGATCTACAGATTCAATGCAATACCCATTAAATTACCAAGTCATTCTTCACTGACATAGAAAAATCTGTCCTTAAATTCATTTGGAATAACAAAAAACCCAGAATAGTCAAAGTAGTTCTCAGCAACAAGAACCATGCAGGAGGCATCACAATACCTGACTTCAAACTATACTACAGAGCCATAGTAATAAAAATAGCATGGTATTGGCACAAAAGCAGACACAGAGACCAATGGAGCAGAATAGAAGACTCTGAAACAAATCTACACACTTTCATCCAATTGATTTTTGACAAAGGGGCTAAAAACATCCAGTGGAAAAACGATAGCCTCTTCTACAAACGGTGCTGGCAAAACTGGCTAGCCATATGCAGAAAAATAGAAATAAAGCCCACTTTTTCACCTTGTACAAGAGTCAATTCAAGATGGATCAAAGACCTAGAAATGTGACCAGAGACCTTGCAGCTACTTGAACAGGGCATAGTCTAACACTTTCAACACATAGGCACAGGTAAAGACTTCCCCAACAAAACCCCAAAGGCACAAGAAATTAAAATGAGGATCAATATTTGGGATTGCATTAAACTGAAGAGCTTTTGTGCAGCAAAGGAAACTATAAAGAACCTCAACAGAGAGCCGACAGAATGTGAGAAGATTTTTGCCAGTTCCTCCTCTGATAGAGGACTAATATCTAGAATACATAGAGAATTCAAGAAACTCACCACTAAAAAAAACAACCCAATCAAAAAATGCGCAAGTGAACTAAATAGATACTTCACAAAGGAAGAAACACAAATGGCCAGTAAATGTATGCAAAAATGTTCAACATCATTAGTGATCAGAGAGATGCAAATCAAAACTACCCTGAGATTTCACCTAACCCCAATTAGAATGGCAATCATTAAAAACACAAACAACAACAAATGCTGGCGAGGATGTGGAGAAGTAGGAACTCTACTACACTGTTGGTGGGATTGCAAATTAGTGCAACCACTTTGGAAAACAGAGTGGAGGATCCTCAGAAGATTGGGAATGAACCTACCATATGATCCAGCAATACCACTTCTAGGTATTTACCCAAAAGAATGGAAACCAAACTACCAGACTAATGCATGTGTATCTATGTTTATAGCTGCACAATTCACAATTGCCAAACTATGGAACCAGCCAAGATGTCCATCAACAGATGAATGGATGTGTATCTATGTTTATAGCTGCACAATTCTCAATTGTCAAACTATGGAACCAGCCAAGATGTCCATAAACAGACAAAACTATGGGATATATACACAATGGAATTTTATTCAGTTATAAAGTACAAAATTATGTCATTTGCAGGGAAATGGATGGAATTAGAGAACATTATGCTAAGTGAGAATAGTCAGTCACAAAAAGTGAAAAGTCGGATGTTCTCCCTAATATGTGGAAGCTAGGGAGAATAGGGCATAGGAGGGACTCCAGACAAAGAAGGAGAAAACCTTAGATGAGTAAAGAAGGGGACCTGAGGGAGATGGGAGGGGGGAAGAGGGAAACACCCTAATGTGCATGATGTACATACACAAACGTATTAAAATTAATCACTATGCTGAGCACAAGAAAGAGGGAAGGGGGAGGGAATGAGGGTGGGAACTGGGGGAGGGCTAAGTGATGTGTGCATGTATACTTCTACCACTCTGAAAATCATTAGCGTGAGTACAATGCACCAATAAATTAAAAAAAAAAAGGAAAAGCCTAGTATATACTATACTGTGGATGAACCTTGAAAACATGCTAAGTGAAAGAAGCTCGTCTCAGAAAGACAAATTACCTGTATGATTTTACTTAGGATTACGATTCTAGCTAGGTACCTAATAGAAGTGGAATCATACAGTATTTCAGAGAGAAAGCAGAATAATGGTTGCCAGAGACAGGGGGAAGAGGGGAATGGAGAGTTACTGCTTATTGGGTATAGTTTCAGTTTTGTAAGATGAAGAACATTTTAGAGATCAGATATACAATACTGAATGCAATTAATACTACTGAACCATACACACAAGAATGAGATGTAAATATTACATTATATGTATTTTTTTGTGTGTGGTACTGGGGATTGAACCCAGGGGCATTCTACCTTCGAGCTACACCCCCAGCCCTATTTTTTATCCTTTATTTATTTATTTATTTATTTTTTATTTTTTGCGGTACCGGGGATTGAACCCAGGGACGTTCTACCTCTGCGCTACACCCCAGGCCCTATTTTTTTATGCTTTATTTTGAAACCAGGTCTCACGAAGTTGCGGAGGGCCTCACTAGAGAGAGAGAGAGAGAGAGAGAGAGAGAGAGAGGGAGAGAGAGAGGGGAGAGACATAGAGATCACGCATGCGCTGAGGTTGGCCGCGAACCCGGATCCTCCGGTCTCTGCCTCCCAAAGTACTGGG
>PVJS01049751.1:0-14564 GCA_004027185.1 Glis glis | reverse complement strand
GTATAAAAAATAGGGCTGGGGGCGTAGCGCGGAGGTAGAACGCCCTGCGTTCAATCCCCGGTACCGCAAAAAAAAAAAAGAAGAAATACAAATAGCCAATAGATATGTGAAAAAATGTTCAGCATCATTAGCAATCAGGGAGATGCAAATCAAAACTACACTAAGATTCCATATAACCCCAATCAAAATAGCAATAATCAAGACGTTGAACAACAATAAATGCTGGCAAGGATGTGGGGGAAATAGGAACTCTTCTCCACTGTTGGTGAGATTGCAAATTAGTGCAGCCACTATGGAGATCAGTGTGGAAATTCCTCAGAAAACTGGGACTGGATCCACCATATGATCCAGCTATACCACTTCTGAGTATCTTTCCAAAGGGACTGAAATCAGAATATTATAGTGATGCATGCATATCCATGTTTATAGCAGTACAATTTAAAATAGCCAAATCATGAAACCAAACTAGATGCCCATCAACAGACGGATGGATTACAAAACTATGGGATATACACATAGTGGAATTCTACTCAGCAATAAAGAAGAACAAAATTATGACATTTGCAGTAAAATGGATGAACCTGGAGAACATTGTTAAGTGAGTTTAGTCAGTCACAGAAAGTGAAGGGTCATATGTTTTCTCTCATAGGTGGAAGGTAGGAGTAATCAGGATACAGAGGGACTTTAGATAATGGAGAAGAAACCCCAGCAAAGCAATGGAGGTTTAGGGGAGAGTGGAGGAGGATTAATGAAGGAAACATTTCCATTGATATTATGTACATATGTGAAATTATCAATGTCAATTTCATAATTTATGGGGAAGGGGAAGGAGTCAGGAGAGAGTGGGGCAGGGAGGGGGGAGGAATCACCAAGTGATGTGTGCATGTTATGTCCCTATCACTCTGAACCACATTATGATGTGAGATTACAATGCACCAAGAAAAGTGTATTTTAAAAAGTTTCAGCTAAGGTACCTCTCTTGCCTCATCCTAGTCTTGGCCCTGCCTTTGGGGCCTGTCCACATGGCTTTGTGGCTCATGCCTCTCATAGCTTGGTGGTCTTTGGATAGGAAAAAGGCAGGCAAGGTTTATGCATATACCTTGGTCCATTTTTTGCTGCTATAAAAGATACTGCAGACAGAGCCATTTATTTTTTTAAGTTTATTTCTGAAGCATGGTATAGTAGTGCACACCTGTAATCCCAGTACTTGGGAGGCCAAGACAGGAGGATCACAGGTTCAAGAGCAGCCTCAGCAATTTAGTGAGACTCTCGACAACCTAGCAAGACCCTGTTTCAAAACAAAATAAATAAATAAATAAATAAATAAATAAATAAGGCTGTGGGTGTGTAGCTTGGAGGTAAAATGCCTCTGGGTTCAATCCCCAGTACAAAAAGGGGGAAAATTTTTATTTCTTACAGTTGTGGAGGCTGGTAAGTTCAAGGGCATCTGGTGAGAGCCTTCAGGCTGCACCATCTCATTGCCGAAAGGCAGAAGAGCAAGTGAGCATGTGCAAAAGAGAAAACAGAAGGGACCGAGCTTGCTTTCACAACAACCCACTCCTAGGATAACTGACCACTCCATGATAACTACATTAATCCACTCATGAGAGCTCTGCCTCACAACCCGCTGCTTCATTGAGGATCAAGTTTCCAACACATGAATTTGGTGGACATATTCAAACCACGGCAGCTTATAACTGGCAGGGTATCACTTTCATTATATTCTAGTGTTAAAGCAGTCACTGGGTCTGGCCAGATTCACAGGCAGAGAACTAGACACTGCCTACTGATGAGTGTGTGCAAAGATCTCAGGGTAGAAGAACAAGTGGTAAGAGGCACATTGCTGAGCCATCTTTGGAAAAGACATTCTTCGACATCTGCCTTTATAAACTTGCCTTCACAGTAACTGGACCACTGTCATAGCCTCCCTATTAACATCCTAGCCCGTACACTTCATCTTCAGTTCAGCATTCACAGTGAAGCCACTAGACCAACTATCTTATTCGTTACTAAAGTATGCTTAAAGTTTCCAGTGATCCTCCTGGCTTATCAATAAAACCCACTCAGCCGGGCATGGTGGTGCACGCTTGTAATCCCAGTGCTTGGGAGGCTGAGACCAGAGGATCCGGGTTGGCGGCCAGCCTCAGCTACTTAGTGAGGCCTCCACAACTTAGTGAGACCCTGATTCAAAATAAAGAATAAAAAATAAGGCTTGGGGTGGAGCTTGGAGGTAGAATGCCCCTGGGTTCAATCCCCAGTACCGCAATAAATAAATAAATAAATAAATAAATAAATAAATAAATAAAAATAAAACCCACTCCTCTACTTAACCATTGAAAGCGTCCTGTGATTTGATGCCATTCCGCCTGTTGTGGGTTGAATTGTGTCCCATAAAAAGATTATGTTCAGGTCCTAACCCCTTGCTATGGCTTGACAGTATTCCTCTAAAATCTAGGTGTATTAACAGGTCCTCTAGGAGCCGATTATGCCATGAGGGCTCCTCCCTCGTGAATGGGATTAGGTGCCTGATAAAAGGCCTTGAAGGAGGAAGTTTGTCCATTTTGCCCTCCCACCTCTGCCTTGTGTGGACACAGCAGTCCTCCGCTCTGGGAGAGGCAGTATTTGAGGTGTCATCTTGAAGCAGAAACCTGAAAACAAACTTGCTGGTGATTTGATCTTGAATTTCCTAGCCTCCAGAGCTGTGAGATTTTTTTTCCCAGTACTGGGAATTGAACCCAGGGCTCCACATATACTAGGAAAGTGCTCCACCACTGAGCTACATCCTCAGCTCTTTTTATTTTTATTTTTTTTTTTAGGTACTGGGGATTGAACCCAGGGGGCTTCTACCTCTGAGCTACACCCCCAGCCCTATTTTTTATTCTTTATTTCAAAACAGGGTCTCACTAAGTTGCAGAGGGCCTCACTAAGTAGTTGAGGCTGGCCGCACACCCGGATCCTCCTGTCTCAGCCTCCCAAGTACTGGGATTACAAGCGTGCGCCACCACACCCAGCTTTTTAATTTTTAATTTTATTTTAAGACAGTGTCTCACTTAGTTGCCCAAGCTGGCCTCAAACTTGCAATCCTCCTGCATCAGCGTCCCTAGTAGCTGGGATTACAGGCATGTGCCACCATACCTGGCTGAAATTAATTTTTGTTCTTTATAAATTACCCAGTCTGTAGTGTTTTATTTATCAGCATAAGTTGACTAAGATGCTCAGGGCACCTATAAATGTGACCTTCTTTGGAAATATGGTCTTTGCAGATGTCATCAAGTTGGTGAGGTTATATTACTGGATTTGGTTGGGCACTAATCCAATGACCGATGGTTATAAGAAAAGAGAGAGAGATTGAGGCATAGAGACACAGAGGAAAGAAAACTTTTAAAGACAAAGGCAGAGGTCAGAGCAACATGAATATTGGGCAAAGAATGCCAAGCATTGCCACCTAAGCAAGGAAGAGACAAAGAAGAATTCTTCCCTGGAGCCTTCAGAGGGAGGATGACCCTGACAATACTTCAATTTTGGACTTCAGGCCTCCTGACTATAAGAGAACAAATTTCCATTGTTTTAAGCCCCAAAGTTTATGGTACTTTGTTATGGAAGCCTTAAGAAAAGAATACACCACTTAATCCAATTCTACTTCCCTCCCCCACTGCTTCCAAACACCCTTTATTTGGGTAGAAATTTTTCCCCTGTCTTCATCTTCCAATTAATTACTACATCTGTCTTTGTCCTTCCCTTCCACTAAAAGAAGCAAAGTGTTTTCCATGCCTATAAGCTGTGGCTGTTCCATAATTGGCATTTTTTGCTGGGCATGATGGCGTACGTTTGTAATCCCAGTACTTGGAAGGCTGAGACCAGAGGATCCAGGTTCGCGGCCAGCCTCAGCTACTTAGTGAGGCCCTCTGTAACTTAGTGAGACCCTGTTTCAAAATAAAGAATAAAAAATAGGGCTGGGGGTGTAGCCCAGAGGTAGAATGCCCCTGGGTTCAATCCCCGGTACCGCAAAAATTAAAATAAAATAAAATAAAAATAATTGGCATCTTTTAGTATTCCGCTGGGCAGGGCTACTTGTCCCAAATGCTGATTCTGAGTGTACCTGGTACAGAGTTTCGTGTACTTTTTAACTAAAAACATAAAAAAACCAGATAAACAAATATGAGTGATTTTTAGTAAGTGCTTAGTTATAGGTAGAATAATTCTTTCCCTGTCACATTCTTTGTTCATCAAAAGGTAATTTTTTTAGTGAAATAGTACTTTATAGGAACAGATCATGAAAAGCTATAGAAGTCCTTCCTTGGCTATCTCTTAGCTGTCAGAAATTGTATGAATTACAGTGGCTTTAATTAACTGAACCAAAAATGACTTCCAAGTGGTAATTCAGTAACCTAGAGCTCTGGCAAGGTTGGTCTCATCATTATTCCCATTTTGATTGTTGGAATCAGTGTACGATAAGCTCCTCAGGGAATTAGAGAGGCCATCTATACTTTTCAAAAAATATCTTATAGAGTAATATGTGCAAAATAAATATAATTTTTAAATAACAGTAGGGATGAGGCACCATATAGTATTTATTGATCAGACGGCTATGAATATAATAGTGCCACAGATTTGAAGGACAGTATCTAGGACACAGGAAGTGATCACCCTGTGATGGCCATTCAACACCTGCAGCCCTGTATACCCTGGTAGGGACCCTACTTTTAGAGGTAAGTGGGTGACCTGGCAGGCATTCAGGGGAGTGAGCAAGATGGTAGAGGCTAGAGGAATACAGTGAGAATTAACGTGAAAAACCAGATATTTCTGAAGAAATTTAATGACTTTATTGTATAAGAAAGACTTTACTTGTAAAGAATCACACTTACTTTTTTGTGCCCCAAAGAGAAAAGTCTAATCAAGTCAGCTGGGCATGGTGACACACACCTGTAATCCCAGTACTTGGGAGGCTGACACAGGAGGATTGCAGGTTCAAGGATAGCTTCAGAAAATTAGCAAGACCCTGTTTCAAAATAAAAAATAAAATAGGACAAGGGGTGTAGGTTGGAGGTAGAATGCCCCCTGAGTTCAATCCCCAGTACCACACACACACACACACACACAAAGCAGCCTAATCAAGAAGTGAAAGTTATAGGAAGACAACTTTTGAATTATCACAGAGAGATTTCTAAAAATAAAGTTAGCAATTGTGAATTATCCCCAGAAATGTTCACACAAAGACTTGTCTCAACAAGTATATTTTATTTATCTTTGTATCCCTAGGACATAGCACAGTTCCTACCATATAATAACTAAACAATATATATCTGACAAATATGGGTAAATTCAAGTACCTAGTGATGTTTAGAGTCAATAGTCCCTTCCAAACCTAGGATTCCAGTATTTTCGGATACCAAATGAAACTCAATTATGAATCACTAATTTTTTCCTTTCAATGTGTCACAGAGTGATAATTTTCATTATACTGGATATGTATTCCTTAGGAAAATGAAGGCAACTCCCCCAAATCTTGTAAGGAACATTTTAGATAGTACAGTAATTTAGTATAAAATGTGAAGTAGCAATCTTCAAAAGCACATATTTATAAAAACAATGTTAAGCCCTCTAAAATTTCCCTTAAGGCAAAAGGGAGAAGTAATTCATCAAAACTTTATCCCAGGCATTAAGCTCAGTGGTTTCATATTTATTCAGAAGTATTTATTGAATGCTCACTGTGTATTGGGCCTATCAAACACTTAAACAATTTAGCAAGGTAGGTATTAATACCTCCACGTGAAGGCTGACATGGTTTGTATATTGAATGTTCCTCAAAGGCACATATGTAAAGGCATGGTCCTCAGAGAGGTAGTACTGATGCAGTGGGCCTTTAAAAGGTGGGGTCTAGTGAGAGGTTCTTAGGTCATTGGGCATGCACCTCGAAGGGAACTGTGGGACCCCAGTCTCTTTGCTCTCTGTGACTATTTGTTCCTACACACACTCCTGCCACGATGTGCCCCCATCCACTGCCCTCACCAGAGGCCAAACTAATGCAGCCACCCAATCTTGGGCTTTGAACCTCAAAAACTGTGAACTAAACAAACTTTTTTTAAGTTAGCTACCTCAGGTATTTTATTATAGTAATGCAAAGCTGACTTATATAAAGGCTAAGGAATTATGTAACTTATCCAAGTTCAGGCCACCCCTCTCCCATACAGAAACCTAGAGCAAATTTAAAAGACAAGGTACCTCTTCCTCACGACATTTTACTTCCATTTGTCATAAAAATGTATCATGATATACTGATTTTATTAAAACAAGAAACTTTACTGCCCATAAAATTGTCTCAATAAATATTCAAACTTATAATGTCTATGATATAAATAGTGTGCACTTTAGATGTGTTTCTTTTTGCAGTGCAAAGTATTCAACATTAAATGACAACCCTGTATGAGATATAGTAAGTGGAGAGCCAGAAATTTTGTTCCAACATATCACCATTTACTCCCACTCCAAATGAAAATGGTTAGGAATTTCACATGAGCTCCATAACCTTCTGGCTGCATATGAGAGCTGTCTCCTTCCAGCCCTGCTTTATACTCCAGCACTCATAAAATGTATTTATGTGGACACAAACCCACTGAATACATAGAAAGCAACGAAGGCTGGATGGCTAGGAAGAATCTCTCAGAAATTCTCATCATCTGCATCTCCCTAACACAAACTGCTTCTCCAAAGTCTTATTTTACCTACCAGGCTAATTGAAAAAATATTCTGAAGATGAGTACAAAATAGTTGTTCTCATAATTACCACTTGATCTGAACCTGAAATCTAATTGTGAAAAAAGTGAATAGAATCAGATTTCATTACCATGTTAAAGTGCTTCGTATCAATATTCAGTCGAATTCTGGAAGACACAACAGGGTGTTTTAAAGAAAAGTGCTGGCTTGTTCTAGGAGAAGATATCCTAGAGTGAGAAATGGCATTAACACCAGTGAAAATAAAAATGGCCTTAGAAAGAGCAGCGCACAGGCATGTGGTGCTTTATTTATCCAGTCCACCCTTTTATATTAGATGCTGAGGACACAGGGATGACCAAATCAGGCCAGGCTCTGCTCTCATTCCAGCAAAATTAATGTTAAAAAAGAAAAGTTCTAGCCGGGCGTGGTGGCGCACGCTTGTAATCCCAGTACTTGGGAGGCTGAGACCGGAGGATCTGGGTTCGCAGCCAGCCTCAGCTACTTAGTGAAGCCCTCCACAACTTAGTGAGACCCTGTTTCAAAATAAAGAATAAAAAATAGGGCTGGGGGTGTAGCTCAGAGGTTGAATATCCCTGGGTTCAATCCCCAGTTCCAAAAAAAAAAGAAAAGTTCTACAATAAGGATCTAGGCAAACTGGGAAAGGCCCATTCTATGGAGACCTGATCTGTTCTGCACACAGGATTTCTTAGAATTGAGGCAAATAGAACTCTCGATAATACGAGTAAGCTTTAAAATTAACTTAAAAAACCAATAGCTACCATCATATGTGACTCATAGTAAATATGTAATAAATGTGAAATAAATAAATTAATAAATTAGCTTTCCAGCTTACAAGTTAGACTTGAACTATAAGCAAACATCCACATCAATTATAAGTTTAATGAACAAAAACTATTTTTATTTATTTTATTTTATTTTGTTATAACATCTTGATGAAGTTCAGGGTGGTAGAGGCACACATGCACACAACACTCATTAAGCCCTCCCCAGTTCCTGCCCTATTCCCTCCCCCGCCCCTCCTTCCCATGCTCAGCACAGTGATTGACTTCGATAAGTTTGTGTATGTACATCATGTGCATTGAGGTGTTTCCCTCCCCCCCATCTCCCTCAGTTAGGTCGCCTTCTTCACCCATCTAAGCTTTCTCCTCCTTTGTCTGGAGTCCCTCCTATGCTCTGTTTTCTCCCTAGCTTCCGCATATTAGGGAATCTGACCATATTAAGAACGTCTGACCTTTCACTTTTTGTGACTGACTAATCTCACTTAGCATAATGTTCTCCAGTTCCCCAAATATTTTTAAATACCTAGAAGCCTAAGGTAATTTGAACTGAGGGAAGATGCTGCGTAAATACAAATCTCAATATGGATCAGCTATTTTTGATGTCAATTAGGGCTGTTTAATAATATGTTTTCAGCATCTTAGTAGAACATTTGTTTTGTCATTGTTTTTATTTCATTTTGTTTTTTTGTCAGTCATGTGGACTTTGTTGTTGCTTTCTACATCTCAACCATACCTCTTTATCTGGCTTTGCAAGGAAGATCAATTGTGAGGCATCTTAATGATTTCCATTGTTTTTCAGCCATTCAGAGATCTGGGCTTACCTAGAAATGGGGTAGAGGGTGAAGAAATGTTGCCTCTTTGCTCTTAGCTCTAGGGATTCTAGACTTAGGAATTCCAGTTTTCAGGTAGATAATTTGAGACAAAGGTTTGTTTCTTCAACAGTCTTAACCTCTCTACCCTTTACTAACCAGGCTTCCTAAAAGACTTTTTACTGAAGTAGAACCAAAATGCTAAATACCTACTTACCTTTTCTTCTAATTCTGTTTTGGACTTTCTTTGTTTGTTTGTTTGTTTGTTTGTTTGTTTGGTACTGGGAATTGAACCCAGGGGCATTCTTCCTCCAAGCTACAGCCCATACCCTATTTTTTTGAAACAGGGTCTCACTAAGTTGTGGAGGTCCTCGCTAAGTTGCTAAAGTTGGCTGCAAACCTGCGATACTCCTGTCTCAGCCTCCCAAGTACTGGGATTATAGTACCACCACGCTCAGCTTGTTTTTGATTTTGTTATTATTTATCTTACATTCTACTATAAATAACTCAAAAGATGGGGACACGATTAGTGCTGATTCCCTCTAATCAGCCCGGGGTCAGCACTCTCACAATAAAGCCTTAACAACATGTTTCCTGGTGATTGTTCTAGACAGTAAACCACCTCACATATGAAACTCAAAAGTTGGCATTTTAAAAATATACTTTAGCCAATGTCTAATATGGAGAAGAATCACAAAATATGAGAATTAAAAGAGGTCTTAAAACTATTTAGAACTATTGTCAACATATATTTTCAACCCTGTGAGCTTCCACCGCCCCATCTCCCACCACTAGCACTTAACAAAAAATAGTTCCAAGCTTTCAATGTGAGTTCCTGGAACTTTAGAAGGAAAAAGAGTTCAAATATAACTCTATAGTATATCCCATAGTACACATACCGAAAAACTCACTGCTCAGTAGTGCAATAGACTTTTGGAACCATTTATGCTTACTGTTTTGTTAGATATTGGTATTAAATACAATTTAAGTAGAGCAATTAAATAGGAGCAATTTGGGTTGCAGACAGTTTAAAAAGGTGAAAACTGGCTTTAATAAACTATGAATTTTGTACAGTGCAACAATGGTAAATTCTATTTATTTATTTATTTATTTATTTATTTATTTGGTACTGGGGATTGAACCAGGACCATTCTACCTCTAAGTGACACCGCAGCCCTATTTTATTTTTTATTTTGAAACAGGGCCTTACTAAGTTGCTGAGGCTGTCCTTGAACCTGTGATCCTCCTGTCTCAGCCTCCCAAGTACTGGGATTACAGACATACAAATCCTTATTTCTTTCCTTCCTTCCTTCCTTCCTTCCTTCCTTCCTTCCTTCCTTCCTTTCCTTCCTTCCTTCCTTCCTTCCTTCCTTTCCTTCCTTCCTTTCATTGTGTGTGTTTTTGTGGTACTGGGGATTGAACCCAGGGGCATTCTGCCTCTGAGCTACATCCCCAGCCCTATTTTTAAAAAAAAGGCTTCAGTAAGTTGCAGAGGGCCTCATTAAGTTGCTGGGGCTGGCCATGAACCTGTGATCCTCCTGTCTCAGTCTCCCAAGTACTGGGATTACAGCATATGCAAATCAATCCTTCCTTCCTTCCTTCCTTCCTTCCTTCCTTCCTTCTTTCCTTCCTTTCATTTTGTGTGTTTGTGTGGTACTGGGGATTGAACCCAGGGGCATTCTGCCTGTGAGCTACATCCCCAGCCCTATTTAAAAAAAAAAAAAAACAGCGTCTCAGTAAGTTGTGGAGTGCCTCAGTAAGTTGCTGTGGCTGGCCATGAACCAGTGATTCTCCTGTCTCAGCCTCCCAAGTACTAGGACTACAGGTGTGTGCCACCATTCTTGGCTTCAGCAAATTCTTTCTTTATTCTAAAAGAGAAATAACTAAATTTAAGCTTCTTTTTGAAAAGTAATATTTATCTGCTCTCTGATACTGAAGAAAAAATACAGGTTTCCACCTTATCTTCAGTAGGCATTGTACACAGATCTGATAAGAAACTGAACAGACAGAAATGCAAAAAATCAATATGTTTTAGCAAAATATGAAAACCATTAGAGAGAGATTTCCCCAGGTACTTACAGGGTGGAATTTTGTGTTCTTTTAGCTTTTTTTCATGAACAAAATAACTCATTGCTCCCAAGAGTATAAATGCAAACAAATATTCCTACTTCTTTCTTGGGTCTATATAAATTCCCCCCAACTTCACTTTTCTCTATTAAACTTCAATGTATGCCTTGTTTGCCTGGGAGACTTTAATTTGTGCCATTGAAGTGGGAACTTGAGAAGTTTTAGAAGTAATACTCTTAGTAATACTTATAGCAAAAACCAAATCTTCCAGGAGAAGTTCAGACTGGATCTCTAGTTTTACCAATGGCAGGAATGCATTTAATTTTCTAAATATTAAAAGGTGCTTTTCTAATTGTGTTCTTCACAGAGAAAGAGCCTGAGCACAAACCAAATGCTGAAGCAAGGCCCCAGCTGCTAAACGGCTTTTTCTGATCAAGAGGGGATCCCGGCACATAACTACTTAATCCCACCGGAAGCTCTGGCATGTAGGAACTAGCTAGCAGTCCACAGGTGTTGGAGCTCTGAAACCTAGAACACATAATCTGCAAATCCCATGCTTGAACATGCACATTTGCACATGGCTGGATTTCCTTCTAGAAGATAGCCCCAGACCTCTGTAGACATTGCAGAGCAGAGCAATGCATTGCATTGCAGACCAGGAAATCAGCTCCACGGCTTGTATGCCTCTTCTCTGCTTCAAAGGCTCTAACCCATATCTTAACCACCGGTGATCAAACCCAGAAACAGAAAGCAGAAGGGCTGAAGGTTCACAGATGGCCCATCTAAGCCGTTCCTCAGAGGCAGTTTCTGCCTGAGCTCCCTGAGGAACACAAATGATCTCTTCAGGATTGTTTTATCCTTACTGTAGCTAAATTATTCATTTCCCCTCCTTTTCCACATTTTGTCATCCATTTCCTTTGTCTACTCCCTGCTCTGTCTTTACCAACTTATCTCTAAGCTGCTTCAATTGCCTAGCTCTCGGCTTCCCTCACAAACTTAAAAAGGAAACTGGATTCATTAGCAAAAAAAAAAAAAAACACCCTGAATCAGACTTCTTTCTGCCCTATCATTCATGAAGTAGGAAAAGCTGCTTTGTAATGTATTTGATATTCAGCCTTTTGGAAAGCAACTCTGTTTAAATCTTTGAACTACTTTGCCAAGTTTGATAGCATGCTAACATTGTGCTAAAATGTGCAGTTCTTGAAAGCCTCATTTCTGTAGTCAGTGCCTCCACATGAACACCAGGGGGCAGTAGCACACCAGGAACCGCAGGCACTGTCCCCGGCTCTGAGAAACCCTGTTGAATTGCTGCTCGGGCTCTGTGGATGCCCGTGATGATCTCAGCGCTTCGATGAAGTCTTTTGTTTTGTGTCCTATTTTACAATGCACTGTTCAGTTTTCTGTATGAGTTGTGACTCAGACAGTATTTCACTGTGACAGCTTAGCTTAAGGAAAATAAGGGTGAAGAAGGGGAAAAAAAAGGAGAGAAAGACAAAATTAAAATACCCCCAAGTGAACTACATAGACAAGGAAGATAATCCTGCATATAGATATAAAGTTTGTCCCTTCTCTGTTCCCATCCTGGACACAGTTTTCCTGGATTACAGATTTAATTCATCCCTGTTCCTGAGACACACACACACACGCACACACACACACACACCCTCATTCTACTTTCTCTGTTAAAACATAGATTTCTTTAAAAATTTTTTTAAAAAAATTTTTTTAAATTATGAAAAAAGCCAAATACTTGACTTTTTCAAAGAATTATAAAAATATAAAAATTCTGTCATTTTTCTGGCCTTCGGTCTTCTGAATATAGAGGTTTAGTGTTTTTATGCAATTTGAACATTCACTAGTCAAGATACATTTCATTCGTAAGTGTGTTGCAATAGAAATCTTCCTCTGTAAACACATAGCTTCAGATAAATAGCCCTAAGCTATCACTGTGATCTCTATCTGATGTGTTTGGAGGCAGAACACAAAGTACAAACGGAAACCTCAGAGATCTGAAGAGTATATTCCAAGATGGTCGCAATGGTATCCGTTTGGAAAGGTGTCTAGTAATCCAACCCTCAAAGTCTGCAAATATGAACCTACTTTCCTGCCTCATTTGACTGCATCCCATAGTAAAATGCCAACAAGCCTGGCCTTCTCTCCTTCCCACGCTGGCATTTCTAGGGTTATTATTGCGTTCCCATCGAGTTATTAACATCACTGTGGTATGGTAGAAGTAATATTATTTCAACATCTGAAACCAGAATTCCTCTTGAAGGGGGCAGTCTCTGCTCCCTCCTTAAGGCTGCCAGGGCCCTACTCCGTCAGGGCCCTACTCCGTGTCTTGGCTTCTTAGCTCTGGCTTTTTCTCCTATTTCTCTGCTTATTCCAAAATTCCTGTCACACCTTGCTGTTCTTTTGGGGGGGGCGGGGACGGCTGGGGATTGAACCCAGGGGCATTCTACCTCTGAGCTACACACTTTTTTTTTTTATTTCAAAATAGGCTCTCACTAAGTTGCTGAGGGTCTTGCTAAGTTGCTGAGGTTGGCCTCAAACCTGCAATCCTTCTGTCTCAGCCTCCCAAATACTGGGCTTCCTTTGCTGTTCTTGACAACATACCAGGTATTCTTGTGCCTGGGGCTTTTGTCCAAGTTGTTCTCTCTGTTAAGAACAATCTTACCTCATTTATCCAAACAATTCATTCCTTCCCCTACTTCAAATTTGTACAAAAATCACCTTCTCAGTGAGGCCTACTCTGACCACTTCCTCTTCACCTTGAAATTTTGAATTTTTTCTATTAAACATCACTTGAATCAAATGAAAATATCAATGGATATTGAGAATTTCTAGAAAAAAAATAAAAACATGATATCAGAGTCTACAAGAGATAGCTAAAGAATATTTAGAATAAATTTCAGAAATATAAATATTTATATCAATAAAAATTAGAGAATAAAATAAATGAGTTAAATATTCCATTCAGAAAGTTAGCTATAAGCTGGGTGTGGTGGCGCATGCCTGTAATCCTAGTACTTGGGAGGCTGAGACAGGAGGATCGCAGGTTCACAGCCAGCCCCAGCAACTTAGTGAGGCCCTCTGCAACTTAGTGAGGCCCTCTGCAACCCTGTTTCAAAATAAAATGGGGCTAAAGGTTAAGCTCAGAGGCAGAATGCCCCTGGGTTCAATCCCCAATACTGCACACAAACACACAAAAAGTTAGCTATATACAAGGATTCCTTTTTTTTTTCTCACTTTGGATTTAATTTTCTTTTCAGTTAAACAACCTAGATTTGAATATGACATGAAACAACCCTAGTTAGATTAAACTGCATTTAGCATTTTTACTATTAGTTGCAATACTATGGGAAAATAATTAATCATGTTAATCTCATTAGGAACCATGCTTTTCAGCATGAGAGAAGAGATGCAACATAGAATCAAATAAGTTAAGTAAAAACCCTATAATCTTTTGTTAGAACTTGAATATCATCACAAATTTATGTTTTTTTAAAAAAACTAGTTTCTAGATCTTGTATTAAAAAGGCTGAGAAGTAATGACAAACCATAAGCATCCTTAAGCACACACATTGTCGTCTACAAATAACCATTTTCATGAAAGTAATGAGGACCCCTTGAGAAATGGATCATTCTAGGTCTAGAGCAGAATATGTATTGTAAAGGTCCAAGACCATACAGTCACGAGGAAGCAAGGACACTGTCGAGAATCTGAGGCTGTGTCACAACAAATAAGAGCCAAAGGGGGCCAAGACAGGCAGTTTGAGCTTCAAAGTGAATAATCACCGCAATTACAGAAAAGTGTAAATAGGGATGCAAATAGAATCAGCGGAAAACTACGAGAATAAATAGGAGATTAAATATAGTAGCAAGATATAAAATTATGTGTAAAAATCAATATGTTCTTTCTTAAGGCAATAGGCAATTGTTGGGAAAAATAGAAGATAAATTATCCTATTTACATTATTTACCAACGCGAAAGAGAAATAGCCTAGCAATAAATTTAACAAGAAATGTAAAAATTCTATATGAGAAAAACTTTAAAGTTTCTCTTTAAGAAATAAAACTGGGACTCAAATAAAAGGGAAAATAAATCCTGCTCTTCAATAGAAAAGTGCAACATCATTAATTGATTCTATTTTTTTTTTTTTTTTTTTTTTTT
>PVJS01049750.1:0-14535 GCA_004027185.1 Glis glis | reverse complement strand
CTCTCTCTCTCTCTCTCTCTCTCTCCCTGTCCCTCTCTCTCTCTCTCTCTCTCCCTAGTCTCTCTCTCTCCCTAGTGAGGCCCTCTGCAACTTCGTGAGACCCGGTTTCAAAAATAAAGCATAAAAAAATAGGGCCGGGGGCGAAGCGCGGAGGTAGAATGCCCCTGCGTTCAATCCCCGGTACCGCAAAAAAAAAAAAAAGAAAATAAAAAAGGTGAGGGGTGAAGCTCAGAGGTAGAATTCTCCCAGGTTCAATCCCTAGTACCAAAAAAAAAAGGTCGCGGCCCAGGCACAAGCTATATGAGGCTGGCCAAGGGAACGGGAAGGCCATCAGCAATGGAGCCAGAAGTAGGGCATGACTTCTGGCCAAGGCACTAAAGGGAACACTGGACAGGCCTCAGGGAACAAGAACAAGGGAAAGTTTTGTTTTGTTTGTTTTGTTTGTTTGTTTGTTTGTTTGTTTTGTGTGTGTGGTACTGGGGATCGAACCCATGGGTCTTCTACCTCCTGACTATACTCCCAGCCCAATTTTATTTTTTATTTGGAAACAAGGTCTCACTAAGTTGCTGAGATCCTCACTAAGTTCCTGAGGCTGGCTTTGAACCTGTGATCCTCCTGTCTCAGCCTCCCAAGTACTAGAATTACAGGTGTGCACCACCACATACAGTTTAGGCCTCAGTTTTCTTTCTTTTTTTTTTTTTTTTTGCGGTACTGGGGATTGAACCCAGGGGCATTCTACCTCCAAGCTACACCCCCAGCCCTATTTTTTGTTCTTTATTTTGAAACAGGGTCTCACTAAATTGCAGAGGGCCTCACTAAGTAGCTGAGGCTGGCCGCAAACCCAGATCCTCTAGTCTCAGCCTCCCAAGTACTGGGATTACAAGCGTGTGCCACCACGCCCGACCTCAGTTTTCTTATTTATGAAAAGGGCATAATAATATCAAACTTAGCAGTTACTGGAAGACTAAAGGAAATACTCTCTGTAAAGCACTTGTCAGGATTCCTGGTAGAATAAATACCAAATATAGCTAATAAAAAAAAGATAAATGAAGCATTTATGATATATTGTTAAATAAAATGTAAGACTAGTACATTATGAATTCATATAAAACAAATATTTATACATTAAAACTACTGGAAATAATAAAAAAAATATAGCTAATGAGTACAAAGTTTCCTTTCAGGGTGATGCAAATCTTCTAAAATTAGATTATGGTAATGGTTGCACAACTCTGTAAATATCTAAAAGCCATTGAACTGTACACTTAATTTTTTTATTTTTATTTATTTATTTACTTATTGGTACTGGGGGATTGAACCCAGGGATATTTTACCTCTGAGCTACATTTCTAGCCCTTTTTTTTTTTTTTTGAAATAGGGTTTTGCTAAGTTGTTGAGGAGGAACCTGTGATCCTCCTGTCTCAGTGTCCCAAGTACTGGGATTACAGGCACGTGCCACCACACCTGGCTCAAACTATATACTTTATTTATGTGTGTGTGTGTGTGTGTGTGTGTGTGTGTGTGTGTGTGTGTGTTACTGGGGATAAAACCCAGGAGCATTCTACATCCAGGCTATGCCCCCAGCCCTATTGAATTTTTTATTTGGAAAGAGAGTCTTGCTAAGTTGCTGAGAGCCTCACTAAGTTGCTGAGGCTGACTTTGAACCTACATTCCTCCTCCCAAATACTGGGTTTACAGACATGTGCCACCACACCCGGTTGAACTGTACAATTTTTTTTTTTTTGTACTGGGGATTGAACTCGTGGGCACTGTACCTCTGAGCTACATCCCCAACCCTAATTTAGTTTTTATTCTGAAACAGGGTCTCACTAAGTTGCTGAGGGCCTCACTAAGTTGCTGAGGCTAGCTTTGAACCTGCGATCCTCCTGTCTCAGCCTCCCAAATACTGGGATTACAGGTGTGCGCCACCACACCGCGCTTAATTGAATTTAAATGGGTGAATTTTATAGTGTGTGAGTTAGATCTCAATAAAACTTTTAAAAATAATCAACATTTGGTGATTACTATTGTTATCTGCTTTGTCTCTTGCTCTGAGCTCTTCTCGCAGGCCAAATTGGCAGTGCTCTCCAACTAGGCTTTGCAGATTTTCTGATTATACTAGCATTATCTTTAAAAAGGTCCTAGTAGGCCTAAACGAAATAGAAAGTTGTTTCTCACATACAAGAGATCCAGAGGTAGACAATCGCGGTACCGGGGATTGAACGCAGGGGCGTTCTACCTCCGCGCTACGCCCCCGGCCCTATTTTTTTTTTATGCTTTATTTTTTGAAACCGGGTCTCACGAAGTTGCAGAGGGCCTCACTAGGTAGAGAGAGAGAGAGAGAGAGAGAGAGAGAGAGAGAGAGAGAGAGAGGAGAGGAGATATATAGAGATAGATAGATAGATAGAAAGCGCGCGCATGCGCGCTGAGGTTGGCCGCAAACCCAGATCCTCTGGTCTCTGCCTCCCAAAGTACTGGGATTACAAGCGTGCGCCACCACGCCCGGCTCAGAGGTAGACAATCTTACACTATATTTGTGTCGTCGAGACTCCTTCAAATTCACTTCTTTTTCTTTCCTGATCCTCATAGATCAGCATGGCTGCCAGAACTCTAAGTATCACACCCACATTCCAGGCAACAAGGAGAATGAAAAAGAGAAAGGCTTGCCCTCTTACCCATAGGGAGACTTTCCAGAAGTACTACATAATACTTTTATGGGACAGAACTTAATCACGTCTGGTTGCAAAAGAAGTTAATAAATGTCTATGGCTCTGGTGTAACTATGTCTTGGGTTTACTAAAGGGGAGAATGGTTACTGGGAGGCAAACAGTAGCCCCCACTATTGCTACTACTTATCTAACAAGGGATGCAGAAAAGAAAAAGAAAGAAAGAAAGAAAAAAGGAAGGAAGGAAGGAAGGAAGGAAGGAAGGGAGTGTAAGGCAGGTACAGTGGCGCGTGCCTACATATAATCCCAGTACTTGGGAGGCTGAGACAGAAGGATCACAGGTTCCAGGCCAGCACACTGTAACTTAAGACTTTATTTCTTTTTTGGTACTGGGGATTGAACCTAGGAGCATTCTACCTCCAAGTTACACCCCCAGCCTTTTTTATTTTTATTTTATTTCAAAACAGGGTCTTGCTAGGTGTGGTGGCGCATGCTTGTAATCCTAGTACTTGGGAGGCTGAGACAGGCGGATTGAGGGTTCAAGGACAGCCTCAGCAATTTAGTGAGGCCCTCCGCAACTTAGTGAGACCCTGTTTCAAAATAAAAATAAAATAGGGCTGCCAGGTGTGGTGGCGCACGCTTGTAATCCCAGTACTTGGGAGGCTGAGACCGGAGGATCCAGGTTCACGGTCAGCCTCAGCTACTTAGTGAGGCCCTCCGCAACTTAGTGAGACCCTGTTTCAAAATAAAGAATAAAAATTAGGGCCGGGGGTGGAGCTCAGAGGTGGAATGCCCCTGAGTTCAATCCCCAGTACCGCCAAAAAAAATAAAAAATAAAAAAAAATAGGGCTGGGGATGTAGCTTGGAGATAGAATGCCACTGGGCTCAATCCCCAGTACCACAAAAAATAAAAATTTAAAAATTAAAAAAAAAAAAACAGAGCCGGGCGTGGTGGTGCACGTTTATAATCCCAGTACTTTGGGAGGCGGAGACCAGAGGATCTGGGTTCGTGGCCAGCCTCAGCTCTCTCTCTCTCTCTCTCTCTACTTAGTGAGGCCCTCCGCAACTTCGTGAGACCCGGTTTCAAAATAAAGTATAAAAAAATAGGGCCGGGGGTGTAGCGCGGAGGTAGAACGCCCCTGCGTTCAATCCCCGGTACCGCAAAAAAAAAAAAAAAAACAGGGTCTAAGTTGCTGAGGCTGGCCTCAAACTTGAGATCCTCCTGTCTCACAATTCCAAATACTAGGATTATAGGCATATGCCACCCCACTTGACGCCTATTTCAAAAGAAAAAAGAAAAAGGGCTGAGGATGTAGCTCAGTGGTAGAGCATGCTTGGGTTCAATCCCCTGTATCACAGGGGGAAGAAAAGTGCATAAAATATGTATCTTCAAGATTAACACACAACAAATGATGGTTTACCTTTTGAATTTTGAGCCATGTGGCTCTATTATCTATTCAAATAAACAAAACTAGAATTAAAACGCATATACTGAATTTGGCTACCCAGCGGTGTGTTAGGAAACAACTCTGTCTATGGCACAGCTGTGCCAGGCATCCAGATGGTCATGAGCAGGGAGACTGCCTCCCCTTGACACCCACAAACAGTCAGCTCCGAGTTTCAGCATCTGCTTCTCCATTCCCACTGCCACCCATTTGGCAAGGCAGTGCTGTCCCAGGAATGGCAGCACTGGCTGCTTCAACCTGGATGAGTCATCCCAGTGTGGTCCTGAGGTGGCCATTTCTCCCTGTGATCCATGTACCTTTATCTCTTCATTCTTGATTCCTGTCCTGTCAGGCCAGGCCTAGCATGACCCGGCATCCATCACAGAGGCCCTCAATCCTCCAGCCGCCAGCCTGAGTTGTAACCATAGAAATAATCCTTGCTTCTTTGTCCTTGGTGTCCGTGGTTTGTAGCAGGATAAATCCAGTCTCTACCTCTGTCACCACATGGCATTTTTCCTTGTGTCTCTGTGTCCAAATATTCCTCATTTTATAAGCATGCCAGTAGCCGGACATAGTGGCTCATGCCTGCAATCCCAGAACTTGGGAGGCTGAGACAGGAGGATGGAAGACAGGAGGATTGAACCCAGGGACCGTCTACCTTCGAGCTACACCTGCTGCCCAATTTTATTTTTTGTTTTGAAACAGGGTCTCGCTAAGTTGCTGAGAGTCTCACTATTTGCTAAATCTGTCCTCGAACCTACGATCCTCCTGTCTCAACCTCCCAAATACTGGGATTACAGGTGTGCGCCACCATGCCCGGCTTCCTTTCTCCTTTTATTTTTATTTTTTGGTACTGGGGATTGAACCCAGGGGCATTCTATCTCCAAGCTATACCCCCAGCCCTATTTTTTTTTAATTTGGAAACATGGTCATGCTAAGTTGCAGAGGGCCTCACTAAGTTGCTGAGGCTGACTTTGAACCCACATCCTCCTGTCTCAGCCTCCCAAGTACTGAGATTACTGGCATGGTGCCACCACACCTGGCTCCTTTCTCCTTTTATAAATGACAAAATATGACAAATGTGGTGGTGCATGCCTGTAATCGCAGTACTTGGGAGGCTGAGACAGGAGGGTTGCAGGTTTGAGACCAACCTCAGTAACTTAGTGAGATCCTATTCCAAAATAAAAAATAAGAAGGGTTTGTAGCTCGAAGGTAAAATGCCCCTGGGTTTGATCCCCAGAATGAATGAATGAATGAATAAACAAATGAATGAATGAACAAACAAATAGCAAGATATTCCACACTGCTGCATCAATGTCAGCCCCAAAACCTTATGGCCATTTTAACTACTGGGTTTTGGATCCAACTGCTCTAGCACCCCATTTAGTCAAGGGCTGCTTATCTTCCCTGACCAATGAGCAGCTTCAAGACATTTCAACTTCTGCCTTCCACAGCTTCCTCCCCTGCTCTGCTGACACTCATTTAAAACCTCTTTGGCACCTCTTAGCATCTCAGCTTGAATCCCTTAATCTCTCAGTACAAATCCATGCTCCCCAGCCCCACAGGCTCCAGAGCCTCCCTGTCTGGGGAGCTGGCAGGCAAGGATGGATCTAGAAGAAGCAACCCTGCAGCCTCTGTGCAGCTTCCTGGGCTCCTCACTCAGGACTGCTCCTGGCTCTTCAAACAGAGTCAACCTCCTCCTCGTGGTACAGTTGGAAAGCCTCCACAGGGGAAGAACTTAGTCAACCCGCAGCAGATGCCGGCAGCACCTTCCACCCCTGCAGGATGAGCCCACACAGGCCCCCATCCTGCCCTGCCAGCATGAAGCAGGTGGACACTTCCCCCTCTCCTCTCCCTCCGTTCCCAACAGTAGTGAGTCAGAGCCCTCTTGCCCTGGGCAGCTCTGAAGGGAGGCCCACAATTAATCCCTCTTTTTCTGAAGCTTACTGATCCTAAAATTTGATTGCAAAAACTTTAAGAGTCAACAAAACTGAAAGAATTTGACAGTGAGCACCCTATTATCCAGCACCTAGATTCTTTTTTTTTTTTTTTGTGGTACTGGGGATTGAACCCAGGGACTTTCTACCTCCGAGATCCACCCCCACCCTATTTTTTATTCGTTATTTTGAAACAGGGTCTCACTGAGTTGTGGAGGACCTCACTAAGTAGCTGAGGCTGGCCACAAAACCAGATCTTCTCCGGTCTCTGCCTCCCAAGTACTGGGATTACAAGAGTGTGCCACCACGCCCAGCTAACATTTTGAAATATTTAAAAAGTCAAGATGTGCCCGGTGCAGTACCTGGGAGGCTGAGACAGGAAGATCATGGCCAGCCTCAGCAATTTAGCAAGGATCTCTGTAACTTAGATCCTGTTTCAAAATAAAAAAAAAAATAGGGCTGGGGGTGTAGCTCAGAGGTAGAATGTCTTTGGAGTCAACCCCTCAATACAAAGGAAGGAAGGAAGGAAGGAAGGAAGGAAGGAAGGAAGGAAGGAAGGAAGGAAGGAAGGAAGTCCAGATGTGCCAGGCATGTGGCACATGCCTGTAATCCCAGTACTTGGGAGGCTGAGACAGGAGGATCACAGGTTTGAGGACAGCCTCAGCAATGTAATGAGACTCTCCGCAACTTAGCAAGACCTTGTTTCAAAACAAAAAATAAAAAAGGCTGGGGGTGCAACTTGGAAATAGAATACCCCTGGGTTCAATCTCCAGTAACACACACACACACACACACACACACACACACACACACACAGTCAAGATGTACTTCACAGAGTCCTTGGGTTCAATCCCCAGCTCTGCAAAATAAAAAAAAAGATGTACTTCACGTAACAGAACATTCACCACCTTAAGCTGTACACTTCAATAGTTTTTAGTATGTTCGTTATGTTGTGCAAACATTACCACTAATTTCAGAACATTTTCATCACCCTAAAAAGAAACCCCATACCCATTAATAGTTAGTCCTAATTCCCTGCTCTTCCCATCCCCTGGCAACCACTAATCTACTTTCTGTCTCTGTGGATTTGTCCATTCCGGACATTTCATATAAATGAGATCATATGTTGCCTTTTGTGGCTGGCTTCTTTCACTCAGCATAATGTTTTCAAGGTTCATCCATGTTGTGCCGTGTACCAACACTTCATTCCTTTTTATGCTGAATCATAAATATATGACATTTTACTCATCTACTCGTCAGCTGATGAACATGTGGGTTATTTCCAGTTCTGGGCCATTATGAATAATGCTGCTATCAACATTTGTGTATGAGTTTTTGTGTGAACATATGCTTTCAATTCTTTCAGGGATATCTAGGTGTGGAATTGATAAGTATATTGTTACATTAATATTTTATATATGTTTTCTCACCAGTCTATCTAACCATCCTTCTATCCATACATTAATCATCTCACATTTTATTTATTTATTCATTTGCTTATTTATTTAATTTTATAGTACTGGGGATTGAACGCAGGGGCATTTTACCACTGAGCTGCATCCCCAGCCCTTGTGTGTGTGTGTGTGTGTGTGTGTGTGTGTGTGTGTCTGTCTGTCTGTGTGGTACTGGGGATTGAACCCAGTCGTGCTTTACCTCTAAGCTACACTCACAGCCCTATTTGGGTTTTTATTTTGAAACAGAGTCTCACTAAGTTGCTGAGGCTTGCCTCAAACTTGCAATCCTCCTGTCTCAGCCTCCCAAAGTACTGGGATTACAGGTGTGGGCCACCACGCCCAGCTTCATCTCACATTTTAGTGTGCTTCTGAATAAATTGCAAGCATCAGTAAACCTCATCCCCAAACTCATCAGCATGTCTATAATTAACTGAATTCAATATTTTTTTGTGGTTTTTACTTTTCATATAAAATTTACAATAAATTCTGAAATGTAACATAGGATGAGTTTTAACATGTGACAATAACTGTGAAACCCAAATCAAGATATGGAGAGAGAGCACATTACCACCACCCCAAGTTTCCCTCATGCCTTCAGAGTCAGTTTTGCCCCCAACCCCAGCTGATGTTTTTCCCATTATAAATTACTTTGCCTGTTTTAGAATTTCATATAAACAGAATCATCATACGGCATGTGCTCCTTTTTTCTTTGGCTTCTTTCACTTAGCATTCTGGTTTGGGGCTTCATCCACATTTTATTTTATTTTTTTCTGATTCTATTATAGGGATAAAATCCAGGGGCATTTTACCTCCAAGCTACACCCCCAGCCTTTTTTATTTTTTTATTTTTTATTTTTTATTTTATTTATTTATTTATTTTATTTTTGCGGTACTGGGGATTGAACCCAGGGGCGTTCTACCTCCGCGCTACACCCCTGGCCCTATTTTTTATCCTTTATTTTGAAACCGGGTCTCACGAAGTTGCGGAGGGCCTAAGTAGAGAGAGAGAGAGAGAGAGAAAGAGAGAGAGAGAGCTGAGGCTGGCCGCGAACCCAGATCCTCCGGTCTCCCCCTCCCAAAGTACTGGGATTACAAGTGTGTGCCACCATGCCCGGCTTTATTTTTTATTTAGAAACAGGGTCTCACTAAGTTGCTGAGAATCATGCCAAAGTTGATGAGGTTGGCCTGGTTTCATGATCCTCTTGTCTCAGCCTCCCAAATACTGGGATTATATGCAGATGCCACTGTGTCCAGCTTCATCCATGTTTCTAAGTGGAACAATATTCAGGACATTTTGTGGCTAAATTGTATTCTGTCATTGTCGTGGTATGAATGTCCCTTAGGTTGTTTTACCCACCTGTTGACAAACACCTGGTTTCTTCCCACATACTCAACAAACACTTAGCCAGGTGCAGTGATACGCACTTGTAATCCCAGTATTTGGGAGGCTGAGACAGGAGGATCGCAGTTCAAGGCCAGCCTGGGCAGCTTAGGGAGACCCTGTTTCAAAATAAAAGTGAAAAATGGATGAGGGTGAGTTGGGTGTGATGACACACGCCTATAATCCCAGTACTTGGGAGGCTGAGACAGGAGGATCACAGGTTCAGAGCCAGCCTTAGCAACTCAGTGAGACTCTCAACAACTTAGTGAGACCCTGTTTCCAAATAAGAAATAAAATGGGGCTGGGGGTGTAGCTCGGAGGTAGAATACCCCTGGTTCAATCCCCAGCACCACACACAAAAAAATGGATGAGGGTGTAGCTCAGAGGTAGAATGCCCCTGGGTTTGATCCCCAGAACCCTGCCCACCCTCGCAAAAAAGATCAAGTCAAAATGAGGGGAAAATAAATGCAAAAACAAATACATAAGTAAAATGAGATGACTTTTTTTGCGGTACCGGGGATTGAACCCAGGGGCATCTTTAACTCCAAGCTCCACCCCCAGCCCTATTTTTTATTCTTTTATTTTGAAACAGGGTTTCAAAATAAGTTGCAGAGGGCCTCACTAAGTAGCTGAGGCTAGCTGCGAACACCTCCCAAGTACTGGGATTACAAGTATGTGCCACCACGCCCGGCTCACTTTTTCATAATAAAAAAAAACTCACTCAACAACATATGAGCAGAAGTTAATGTCCTCACCCTGATAAAGGCCATCTATGCGAAACCCTCCGCTAACATAAAACCTGATGTAAAAAGTAATGCTTTTCCTTAGGATAGGGAATGAGACAGGGGTATCTGCTCTCACCACTTCTCTTCAAATTGTGTTGAAGGCTTTAGCGCGGACAATTAGACAAAGAAAAAAAAAGACATCCAGACTCATGAGGAGCAAAACTATATTTGCAGATGACATGCCATCTTTTTTTTTTTTTTTTTTTTTTGCGGTACCGGGGATTGAACCCAGGGATATTCTACCTCCAAGCTACACCTCCATCCCTATTTTTTATTCTTTATTTTGAAACAGGGTCTCACGAAGTTGCAGAGGGCCTCACTAAGTAGCTGAGGCTGGCCGCAAACCTGGATCCTCCAGTCTCAGCCTCCCAAGTACTGGGATTACAAGCGTGTGACACCGTGCCCAGCGACATGCCATCTTTTATACAGAAAACCCTACAGAATCCACTGACATGAGGTGATATATTTACTTATTTTTTTTGTTTTTGGTGGTCCTGGGGATTGAACCCAGAGGCATCTACCTCTGAGCTACACCACCAGCCTTATTTTTTATTTATTTTGAAACAGGGTCTTACTGAGTTGCTGAGGGCCTCACTAAGTTGCTGAGACTGATCTCAAACCTGTGATCCTCCTGTCTCCGCCTCCCAAGTACTGGAATTACTGGCATGTGCCACCACACCTAGCTAGGTGATAGATTTTATGACACACTGTAGAAGGCTGAATTTCTTAGATTTAGAAATTCAAGCCAGGCGTGGTGGCGCACACTTGTAATCCCAGTACTTGGGAGGCGGAGACCGGAGGATCCGGGTTCACAGCCAGCCTCAGCTACTTAGTGAGGCCCTCCTCAACTTAGTGAGACCCAGTTTCAAAATAAAGTATAAAAACAAAATAGGGCCGGGGGTGTAGCTTGGAGGTAGAACACCCCTGGGTTGAATCCCCGGTACCACAAAAAAAAAAAAGAAGAAAATTCAATGGCTTTCTTACAACTCCTTCTTCCTCTGTTCTGCCATTCTTCCCTCCATCTCATCCCTTCCTGAAGTTTTCTCCTGTGAGTCTCGTCCTTGGAACCGTCCACCAAGATGCTTGTTTTCGACTTACCTGGTTCCCCCCGCAGGCTTTTTTCTTCATCATGCTGCTTTCCTGCTCAGTACTTAAAGGGGCTCCCTATTGCCTTCCGCACAGCCCGCTTTCTCCTGGCTGGCTTCTGCATATTTGTGTGGGAATGCTTTATGACTAATTTTTAAAACAACTTTATTGTTTTGTTTTGTGTTTGTGGTACTAGGGATAGAACCCAAGGCCTCACACATTCTAGGCAAGTGTTCTACCATGGAGCTACATCCCCAGCCCTAAAATAACTTTATTGATGAACAATTTACAGATCATAAAATGTACTCATTTTAAGTATATATTCAATAATTTTTTAGCCAGGCGTGGTGGCATACACTTGGAATCCCAGTACTTGGGAAGCTGAGACAGGAGGATTGCAGGTTCATGAACAGCATCAGCAAGTAGTGAGACTCTCATCAACCTAGTGAGACTGTTTCAAAATAAAACTAAAATAGGGCTGGGGGTATAGCTCGAAGGTAGAGAGTCCCTGGGTTCAATCCCCAGTACCACACACAAAAAAATAATTTTAAAAATAAATTTAGCCAGGCATGGTGGCACACACTTGTAATCCCAGTACTTGGGAGGCAGAGACCAGAGGATCCAGGTTTGCTACCAGCCTCAGCTACTTAGTGAGGCCCTCTGCAACTTCGTGAGACCCGGTTTCAAAATAAAGTATAAAAAAAATAGGGCCGGGGGTGTAGCTCAGAGGTAGAATGCCCCTGGGTTCAATCCCCAGTACCATAAATAAATAAATAAATAAATAAATAAATAAATAAATTTAGAATATCTCTGGGCTGGGGGTATAGTTCAGTGGTAGAGAGCATTTGCCTAGCATGTGTGAGACCCTGGATTTCATCCCCAGAACTGTACCCCCCCCAAAAAAAAAAATATATATATATATATTTCAGTAGTGGGTGTATGTGCATATATTTATATACACATATATGTAATATTATATTTCCATCATCCTAACACTATCTCTCCCCTGGTTGGCTTTTATTATTTTATTAATTCTTATATGGGGTCTCACTATGTTGCCCAGGGTGGCCACCAACCCCTGGGCACAAGTGACCCTCTCTCCTCAGCCTCCTGAATAACTGGGACTACAGTGGCTGGACACCAGTGGGCCCCTGGTTGGCTCAGGCTGGTTCACCAAGTCTATCTACAAATATAGTGTTTGGAAGGTAAGCCAGGAGGAGTTGAGATTTTGACTAAAGGTCTAAAGGCCTCAACAAGGAATGACAATAAGGGATTCTTTTCTGCCAATCTTCCTTTTATTATATTTTTCAGTACAGGGGATTGAACCCAGGGGCATTGTACCTCTGAGCTACACCCCCAGCCCTATTTTTTATTCTTTATTTTGAAACAGGGTCTCACTAAGTTGCGGAGGGCCTCACTAAGTAGCTGAGGCTGGCCGGGAACCCAGATCCTCCTCTCAGCCTCCCAAGTACTGGGATTACAAGCGTGTGCCACCACGCCCGGCTCCCCTCTTTCTTTAAAAAAAAAATGGCTGAGACAGGAGGATCGCAGGTTCGAGGACAGTCTCAGCAAGAAGTTAGACTCTCATCAACCTAGCAAGACCCTGTTTCCAAATAAGAAATAAAATCCAGCTGAGGGTGTAGCTCGAAGGTAGAATGCCTCTGGGTTCAATCCCCAATACCACACACAAAAAAAATGAAGTCTTGGACTGGGGGTGTAACTCAGTGATAGGGCACTTAGCAGTTATCTACCTTGGGCACTCTGTTCAGACCCCAGCATCACAATAAATAAATAAATAAATAAATAAATAAATAAATAAATATTTAAAATAATCATTAAAACTGAGACAGGAGGATGTTTGAGGCCAGCAGTGGTAACTCAGCAAGACTCTGTTTCAAAATAAAATAGGGCTAGGGGTGTAGCTCAGAGGGGTCAACCTCTAATACCAATAAGTAAATAAATAAATAAATGAAGTCAAGATGTGCTGGGCATGGTGGCACATGCCTGTAATCCCAGTACTTGGGAGGCTGAGACAGGAGAATCACAGGTTCAAGGACAGCATCAGCAAGTAGTGAGACTCCCATCAACCTAGTGAGACCCTGTTTCAAAATTAAAATAAAATAGGGCTGGGGTTGTAGCTCAGAGATAGAATGACCCTGGGTTCAATCCCTAGTAACACACACACACATATTTAAAAATGAAGTCTTGGAAGCCGGGTGTGGTGGCACACGCTTGTAATCCCAGTACTTGGGAGGCTGAGACAGGAGGATCTGGGTTTGCGGCCAGCCTCAGCTACTTAGTGAGGCCTCTGCAACATAGTGAAACCCTGTTTCAAAATAAAGAATAAAAAATAGGGCTGGAGGTGTAGTTCAGAGGTAGAATGCCCCTGGATTCAATCCCCAGTTCCACAAAAATAAATAAATTAATAAAAATGAAATCTTGGTTAGTCATTAAATCAACCATGAAAACAGGGTGTGGTGGCACACGCCCGTAATTCCTGTACTTGGAGGCTGAGACAGGAGGATCAGAGGTTCGGGGACAGCCTCAGCAAGTAGTTAGACTCTCATCAACCTAGCGAGACCCTGTTTCAAAATAAGAATAAAATAGGGCTGGGAGTGTAACTTGGAGGTAGAATGCCCCTGAGTTCAATCCCCAGTACCATAAATAAATAAATAAATAAATAAACCATGATATCTTAGGTCCCATGACTTTTCATCTTGAAGATCGCCATTTTACTCTCCGTTACCCCCCTCAGAGCAAATCTTCCCCTATTGGACTGAAGCATTCCTTAAAAAACTTTCCAGTTCACAGCCCTTCCCCCGACTAGCAACCTTTTCCTCTCCAGTGATGCCGGCCCCAAGTCCGGCCCCAGCACGCCCAGGCTTCCAGTCTGAAACACTCAGCAGTGGCCTTTCTTTGCCTTTTCAATTTTACCCCCATTACACAACAGGGCCCCTGTCCTTTTTTCTTTCTTTCTTTCTTTTTTTTTTTTTTTTTTTTTTGGTTGTTCTGGGTAATGGACCCAGTAGTGTTCTGCCTCCAAGCAATACCCCCAGCCCTTATTATTTACTTTTTTTTTTTTTAACAGGGTCTCGCTAAATTACTGAGAGTCTCCTCTGGCTAAATTGCCGAGGCTGGCGTGGAACCTGGGATCCTCCTGTCTCAGCCTCCCGAATACTAGGATTACAGACGTCTGCCACCGTGCCAGGCTCCCAGTCCTCCTTTCCATCCCTGCCAGCTTCATTTCCCCAATTGTACAATTCCTAGCCTGACTCCCTAGCCTTGCCACCCTCGCGCCCAGATCTCAAAAGCGCAAATGCTAAAACCAGACGGTTTGACGTGCGGAGAGGAGGGGTGTGTGGAGGTGTGTGTAACTGTGTGTGTGTGTTTGTGTGTGGAAGAAACCAAGGAGTCCACGAGGGTGTCCGTCTTCTGGAATGCCAATCGCGCCCGGCTGAGGGAGCCACGACCCGCTCTCCAGTGCGCCCCCACAGACAGCAGGCCGACGTCTAGAGCTCAGAGGCGGCCCGGCTGCACTCGCGACCCCAGCCCTGCAGGCGCCCCGCCCCCAAGGGCTCAGCACCCCCGGCCCGGCGCGGTGGTAGGGCCCGCGCACGTCACCCATTGTTTACAAATCAACCCGAGCCGGCCGGATTCCGGCTCCCGCGGCTGCAGGCGCGCGGCGCGACTGCCCGGCCGGCCCGGCTTCCGCGACCCCCGGCCCCGGCCCGCGCCCGCCCGCCCGCCCCGCCGCCGCCCCCGCCCCCGCGGGCAGCCGAGC
>PVJS01049749.1:0-14570 GCA_004027185.1 Glis glis | reverse complement strand
GGTTTCAAAATAAAGTATAAAAAATAGGGCCGGGGGTGTAGCTCGGAGGTAAAATACCCCTGGGTTCAATCCCCGGTATTTAAAAAAAAAAAAGAAAATTATGCTCAGGATGCACCTAAATTCTATATGAGAAATTTGCTACATTCTTCTTTTTTTTGGTGGTACTAGGGATTGAACCCAGGGGCAGTCTACCCCTGAGCTACGCCCCCAGCCCTTTTTATTTTATATTTTGAAACAGGGTCCCATTAAGTTGCTGAGGCTGCTCTTGAACCTTTGATCCTCCTGTCTCGGCCTCCCAAGTACTGGGATTCTAGTTGTGAGCTACTGTGGCTGGCTCTTGAGGAAGAAATTTTTTTTTTTTGTGGTACTGGGGATTGAACCCTGGGGCATTCTACCTCCGAACTACACCCCCAGCCCTATTTTTTATTGTTTATTTTGAAATAGGATCTCACTAAGTTGTGGAGGGCCTCACTGAGTACCTGAGGCTGGCTTTGAACCTGCGATCCTCCTGTCTCAGCCTCCCAAATACTGGGATTACAGGCGTGCGCCACCACGCCCGGCTTACATATATATTTTAACGAAAATGAGAAAATACAATTCCAAGAATGCTTGAAAATTCAAAAGAAGTTTGTATTATGTGACATTGGAATGATCTTCTTTTATTGCTGTTTGGTTCTTTTAGGTTTCTGTTGTTTACAACTCATTAGACTTCGAGCCTGAGATTTTCTTTGCCTTGGGATCTCCAGTTGGTATGTTTCTCACTATTCGAGGCGTGCACAGGATAGCTGAGAACTACAGGCTTCCCACTTGTAAAGGATTCTTCAATATTTATCATCCCGTGAGTGGACTGAATTTACTTTTTATTTTAAAGATGAAGAACCTGTTCTCTTTGTCCTAATAGGTTCTTGGGTTCTTATTTCTTGGTAATTAATATTGATCTTGATTTTTTAGGGTTCAGCTCTCTATCCTAAGAGATATAGTCTGATACTTTCCAATAAACCTTTCTACTAGAAAGCCTTGTTCAGAGAAATAATTTGCTTGCAAATTATTGCAAAGTAATTTTAACTAGATTTGAAAGTCTTCTTAAAATTGCCAATATTTGAATAAGGTATGAAAAAAAGTTCAGGTTTGCCAGTTATCCATTTTCTACCCAGCTAGGGCATATAACTCAAAACAATTTTTCATGATTTCCAATGCTTGTATTTGCAGCTTGATCCAGTCGCATATAGATTAGAACCTATGATTGTTCCAGATTTGGACCTAAAAGCAGTCCTCATTCCACATCACAAAGGCAGGAAAAGACTTCATTTAGGTAAGAAACAAATAGAAAAACTCGTTTCTTTCCTGCCATTTTGTAATCTGTAATGAGTTATGAAAATTTTAACACTGAATTCTAATAAAATTAATGTTACTTAAGTGCCTGCTATGTTCAAAACTTTTTACTAAGGATTTGAGGAAGATATAAAGAAGTTTTGAGTGAATTCCTTTTCTTTGATGGCATTGTAATTGAGATAATTAGAAACCATAGAAGCTGGTAATAAAGTGATAAGACACATAATTATATATTGGTAGTTTGGTAATAACTTTTGAAAATGGGAAGAAGAGCAGCATTTAAATTAATGACCCAAACTATCAATAACAGTTTTTTTTTTGTTAAGAAATAAATTTGATGCCAGGCATGGTGGCGCACACTTGTAATCCCAGTATTTGGGAGGCTGAGATCGGAGGATCCGGGTTCTCGGCCAGCTTCAGCTACTTAGTGAGGCCCTCCACAACTTAGTGAGACTGTTTCAAAATAAAGAATAAAAAATAGGGTGGGAGTGTAGCTTGGAGGTAGAATGCCCCTAGGTTCAATCCCCGGTACCTCAAAAAAAAAAAAAATTCATGTTGTCTGAGTCAAGTGAGTTGCTGTTTTCTTGCTAACAAAACAGACTTTCCCTGTTAGATTCATTAAGCAGGGTGGGGTAGTAGCTCAGTGGTAGAGCATGTGCTTAGCTTTCTCTAGGCCCTGGGCTCCAAGTGGGGTTTAGATTTTGCTTTTACCTGTTAATGGTATGTAGTACTTATCCCTAAGCTCAAAAGGTTGGTGGGAGGGTTGGGAGTGTAAAGAAAAAGGAAAAGTGATTGTGTACTCTTTCTGAACAGTTTGTTTTTTGTTTGTTTTGCTAGTAGCATGGCTTTTAAAGACATTTAACTCTTTGAAAGTCAAAATGAGAAATGTGATAACTAAAAGACCTTCAATTCAAATACAGTTATTAGCCAGGCATGATGGCACATGCCTGTAATCCCAGTACTTGGGAGGCTGAGATAGGATGATTGTAGGTTCAAGGCCAGCCTCAGCGATTTAGTGAGGGCCTCATCAACTTAGCGAAACCCGGTTTCAGAATAAAAAATAAAATAGGGCTGGGAGTGTAGCCCCTGGGTTCAATTCCCAGTACCACAAAAAACAATATGATAATTATGCAAGAGAAGAAATAATGAAGGAGCAGAGTTTTCTTCATTTGTAAATTAGAAGTTTAAATTGTGGTTGTATCAGAATGTTAAATTCTCAAAACCATTTTACTAGTATAAATAAGAGAAGCAGTGTTTTTTTTGTCTTATGGGCCTTTTTTTTAAAAAACTTCCACTAAAGAAAGATATAAATGTACTTATATTTTTATGGTATTTGAACTTCATTTTTTCGCCAAGGGAAAATTTATAGATTTGGGCCGGATCAATTTTCATTGCTAAAAATATGACAGATTAAGACTACCCATGGCATTTTACCAGGTTGAGGGTTCTTGACTGAGATGGTCTGTATTCTGTATTTAACATTTAAGGGAGGAAGAAGAGATTCTAACCTGTCTGAGGGAGGGTTAACTTTTAATGTCTGTGATACGGAATTTCACCCAGTGACCAATGAACTTGACGTGTCTTCTTAATCTCTGTAGAGTTGAAGGACAGTCTCTCTCGTATGGGATCTGATTTGAAGCAGGGCTTTATTAGCTCTCTGAGAAGTGCGTGGCAGACACTAAGCGAGTTTGCCCGTTCTCATACCTCTTCAACTCAACTGCAAGAAGAATTGGAGAAAGTCGCTAATCAAATCAAAGAGGAAGAAGAAAAGCAAGTAGTCGAAGGTAAATTGGACATTTGAGGCATTTTCTAGTTCAAATGTTATTTATAAACCATAACATTTGTAAATGATTTGATGATGTTTTTCTAGTGTTTTTTTCATGAAATTTCTAGACTCTTCCTGTAAAGAAGAATCTGACATGATAAATTATTCTATCAAGTGTATTACATAAAAAATGCATGTCATTCTTTGTTAACTAGGTTTTTACCTGATAGTTACTGAACCTTTTCTCTGTAATTTTTAAGTTTTGTTGAGATTCTTAAGGCCAGAGTGAAATATCAGAATTGAGAAGTAGATTTGTGTTTAAGCATTTTAAAGATTCCAGGAAATTGTCTTCCTGTACTGTTGTTTAACGATGTCTTTATAGATTTCACATGCTGTGTCAGGTCATTGTGCCGTGATGTTTTTGACTTTCAGATTCTAATTCTATTTCCTTTCTTTCTACAATGCTTTCCCACCCTTCACAACTTCTGTCAGCTGTTGGCTCTTTCTCCTCTCTCTCGGGGAACCAGCCCCTCTTCCCTTGTTCTTTGGAGGAATGGGGAGTGAGCCTGGTAGCTCCCCAGTTGCTACGTGTGTCAAGCGATATTCTCATTGAGCCCAGAAAGTCAGCTAAAGTCAAAGGATAATGATTAAGTGATTGACTTTGATATTGAAATGGTTTAAATTCTAGCAGAAAAGATTGTTGAAAGTCCAGATTTTTCCAAGGATGAGGACTACTTAGGAAAGGTTGGAATGTTAAACGGAGGCCGCCGAATTGATTACGTTCTTCAAGAAAAGCCAATAGAGAGTTTTAATGAATATCTTTTCGCTCTTCAGAGTCACTTATGCTATTGGTAAGTATTCTTCACTTTAATAACATTTGAGTGGCCTTTAGGTGCCAGCATATACAGTTCTGATTCATCATTAGTTATGGACTACTAATTTGAACTCCTGTATAGTCAAATCATAATTTCCTCCTTTAGTCTATTTTTTTAAATTCAGAGTAGAGATACTAAGGAAGGGAATTGGTTTGCAGTATCCATTTCTGACTTGTTTTGTCTTCTTTCTAAATCTGCATATAATGAGTTATCCACAAGATGGCAGTATGCTATCTTCCTTTGACCCAGAGACCCTTAGTACTAGAGCACTGTTTTTGTAGGAATGTCTTTTGTAGTGAGAATGGTGGGGACGTTGAAAAGCCATTCTTCCATATGTCCCATCACCAAGGAGAATTGCAGCATGGCTTTTTGGAGCTGATCGGTGTCACTAGTTTTTAAGGACAGCTATGAGACCCACCCGCTTTGCCATCATTTACCCTTCTAGAGTCGAGTAGAACAGCAAGAGCCGTGTTTAACCATCTCTGTGTGCGGAGGTTGGTGTCTTCTAATTGCCTCTTGAGTGAACGTGCCTTTCTTTTTGATAGGGAATCTGAAGATACTGCCCTCTTACTACTTAAGGAGATCTATCGAACAATGAACATTAGTCCAGAGCAGCCCCAGCACTGATCAGACTTCTGCTTCACTGTGTGAGTTTATCCTTATTGTATATGTAAATTTTGGTTGTTTGAATTCTGAAGTTTTTCATATGGAGTTGATGTTGACTATGATTTTTTTCTTTACTTTTTTCTGTTTCCACTGAGGTATTTTTGATGTTTATTGTTGTTTAACCTAAGAAAGGAAAGGAATTGGTTTGCAATATGTATTTTGGACTTGTTATAATCTTCTTTAAAAATCTGCATAGAGTTTGAGTTCTCTTATTTTTAGTTTCTTTTAAAATAGATTCCCAGGAATATCAGATAGGAATTCCTTTGGCTGTGGGTCCCAGAACTCAGTTCACAGTATTTAAACAAATAGTTAATTTCCCTTCAGTAACAGGAAGGACTCGAATGATGCTAGTAGACACCTGGACCATCATCTTTCCACTTCAGTGTTGGCTCTTGCTGCCTGCGGTTACACGATGCTCCTGTAGTTCCAGATATCCTATCTGTGTTCTCAGCATGAATAAGGGGGGGGGGCCAGCATCCGGCATCTTTATTCCTTTTAATCAGAAAAGCAAAAGCATGTTCAAAAATTCACTCGCGGCTCCGGGCGTGGTGGCGCACGCTTGTAATCCCAGTACTTTGGGAGGCGGAGACCGGAGGATCCGGGTTCGCGGCCAGCCTCAGCTCTCTCTCTCTCTCTCCCCTTAGTGAGGCCCTCCGCAACTACGTGAGACCCGGTTTCAAAATAAAGTATAAAAAAATAGGGCCGGGGTGTAGCGCGGAGGTAGAACGCCCCTGGGTTCAATCCCTGGTACCGCAAAAAAAAAAAAAAAAAAAAATTCACTCGCCTACTGACTAGGCCTGTGCCTCTCCCCACGTGTGAAAAGTCGTAAAAGCGATGCTTTAAGTGTCCCCAGACTTTGGAGAGAGAAGGACTAGAGAAGGGATTTAAGCTGGCAATGAGCAAGTCAACCTGCAAGTCAGCCACGTTCTATATTTCTTTTTTTTTTAATATGTTTATATGGGAGGGACAGGTTCTATATTTCTAACTGCCCCCCAGAGACACCGGATACCTGGTTTTCATCACTAGATTATGCGTTACTTTTTTTTTTGTGGTACTGGGGATGGAACCCAGGGGCATTCTACCTCTGAGCTGTATACCTCCAGTCCTATTTTTTATTCCTTATTTTTGAAACAGGGTCTCACTAAGTTGCAGAGGGCCTCACTAAGTAGCTGAGGCTGGCCATGGAGGCTGACCATGAACTTGCAATCCTCCTGTCTCAGCCTCCCAAGTACTGGGATTACAAGCGTGTCCCACCACGCCCGGCTCAGAGGTAACCGGTTTTAGTGGGGTGCTCATAAAATTTTTTGTGCCTATTCAATCAGATATTCATGTATTTTAAACAGAGGGATTTCACTTAGCACATTGTTTTGTAACTTGTTTTCAGTCAGCCAGAAGGCTTGCACAGCATTCCTCATGAGCATGTGTGGGTCTGTTTCATTCTCTTTAATGGCTGTTAGTTATCCATTGTATGACTATATTCCATTTAGCCACTTTTCCATTAATGAACAGTTAGATAATTTTCAGTGTTTTTTATGCTGTATATCAGGGCGTCATAGTCAACAGGATAGTTTGGTCTGAAAACCATTTCATAATCACACTGTATTCATTTTACCAGTTCCCACCATTTCTATATTATAATATTAAAGTAAACTAAATGTAGTATCAAAAGCTATCACTGAGATTTTCAATTATAAAACAGTCATTCAATAGATGACAAATATTTATTAAGTACCTGCTGTTTGCAGGGTACCAGTCTTTGTGCTGAGGATAAGCGGTAAGCAAGATTGCGTCCTCGCCTTCAAGGGATTTACCCTCTACTGGGAAGATACCAGCAGGAAAGCTGGACTCTAGTGATGATTTCACACGTGGGCAGATTCGGTGGAGGAGATAAAACAGCATGTGATAGAGGGCAACAGGGGGTTATTTCTGGAAAAGGCCTGGTTGGGTATGATGACATTTGAGTTGAAATTGAATGTTGGGTGAGAAGAAGGTCAGCATATAAGGGTTTGGGTAAAGAAGAATCCAAACAGAAGGGAGAGCAGCTGCAGAGGTCATGAGAGGGGAACAGACCTGTCGTGGTTGAAGGACAGAAAACAGACAGTATAGCAGGAGAGTCAAATGAAAGAACGGGGTGAGGTGAGTTAGAGGAGGTGGGTCTGATGACAGGGACCTGGTGCCAAGTGTGAGGAAATGTTGGAGGCTTTCAAGAAGAAGGATACATGATCTGGTTTCTACTTTAAAGTTTGCATGTGGCTGGGAATGGTGGCACATGCCTATAATCCCAGGTACTGGGGTGGCTGAGGCAGGAGGATCGAAAGTTTGGAGTGAGCCTTGGCAACTTAGTGAGATCCTGTCTCAAAATAAGATAAAAAGGGCTGGGTATAGAACTCAGTGGTAGAGCACCCCGGGTTTAATTCTCAGCACCGCAAGAAAAAGCAAGCAAACAACCTTGTGTGGGTGCTGTGGGTGGAGGGTGGACTCTTCGGGGTGGGCACAGGAGGAGGCAGGGAAGGTAGGTAAGAGGCTGGGCCACAGCAGTGGGGATGGCGAGAGGCGACTGCATCCGGTCTGTCTCGGTGAATTCATCGTGGGTTGAGGGAAAGAAGAGGTAAGGGTGACTCAGGATTTGATGTGAGCACTGGGTGGAGGTGGCACCTTCTCCTGGCAAGGCTGTGGAGGAGCAGATGTTTTGGAGTGAGGGATGGAGAGTCTGCACTTCTGTTTTGTCGAGTCACTAGTTGATGATGTTGGTCTGAAGCTCAAGGAAAGCTCAGAGCTAAAGATAACTCTCGAGTCATCAGCATCTACTTGCCATTTGAAGCCATAGACTGGTGAGATCACCTAGGAGTGTGGAGGTGAGAAGAGGAGCCAGTGCGGGGAAAGAAAATTCAAGGACTTGTGATCTCATGAAGCCAAGGGAAGATTGCTTCAGTGTGTTCACTTGCATGTGCAAGGCCCTGGGTTCCATCCCCAGCACCACACGTGTGCACACGCGCACGCGCACGCGCACACACACACACACACACACACACACAGGCCCTGCCTTCAGGTACACAGAACATTAGTTTCGCAAAGTGTAACAGCACATACCCCCCATCCCGCACGGCCCCAGCAATCCCCTGTCCCAGCCACTATCTCTGACCAGAGCCCCCCCACCCCTCGAACTCACTGCACTAGGATGCTCCCCACTCCAGCAACTGTCCAACCTCTTCCTGCCACCAACTGTCTTCCTGTCCCACCTACCTGGCTAAACTCCAACCCTGGCCAACCCAAATACCTGCTTACTCTGCACTTCACCCAAGTAGCAGGGCATGGCCAGAGAAAAGTCAGGTGGCTGTGCCCACTGCGAGTTAGGCGATTTCTCATACCTTTTGCGTATTTCTGACTGCTTGCTTGGTATAAATTCCAAGTAAGATTGTTAGATTTAAGAATATTGTACATTTTGAAAGGCTTTTTGATCCATACTTATTGCTAAATTGCATTCCAGAAAGGTTGTTCAATTTTTATATCTTCTGTCAATAAGTGCCAGTTTTTCTGCACCCTTGCCAATACTGAGTATTACTATTTTTGAAAATGTTGATTTGATGGAATTATTATGTTGTTATTTGTGTTTGCATTTCCATTACTAGTGAAGTGAGCATTTTTGGTGCAGCCTCCTGATTGTATTTCTTCTTCTGTTGGCTGCCTGTTCTTGGCCTTTGGTGTAACCTCCTGATTGTATTTCTTCTGCCAGCTGCCTGTTCTTGGCCTTCGTGCATTTTTCTGGAGTGGGGGAGGGGTGCTTTTTGTTTCTTATTGATTGTACTTATGATTTTTAAGAATATTAATCTTTTTTCATTGCACATATTTTTTTCCAGTTTGATATTTGCCTTTTATTTTTGCTTATCCTTTAGATGCTTGGGGGGTGGAGTAGGGAGCATGTTTTTAAAATATTTAGGCTTTTTTTTAAGTTTAATCTTTATTTAGATATTTGCATTTATATTCTTTTAGTTCTTTTTTTTATTTGACTTTATAATTTAGAGTATGGCCTAGAGAGGGATTTAATTTTCTTAAATATTTAATCATTTTTTGCCTGTGACATATATTGAATAGTGTAGTCTTCTGTCACTGGTATGAAGCTTTTATAATATGCTCAGTATTTGTTTTTTGAACTTTTAAAATTTTATTTTTTGTGGTGTTGGGGATTGAACCCAGGGCCTCATACATGCTAGGCAAGCTATACCACTGAGCTATATACCCCAGTCCATTTTTTGGGCTTTCTTATCTCTCCCTTCCTCCCTCTCTCCTTTCCTTTCTTCCATCTGTCTTTCTTTTCTATTTGTCTATCATATTTCGTTGATTTCAAGTCATATATATTCCACATTTTAGCATCTTTAAGGTTGGAATGCATCTTAACATCAGTTGTGGACTGGAAGGTGTATTCTGAGAGGACATGCATTGTCTTCTGCCAGCCACCGGGGCGCTAAGTTCTCTGAGATGTTCTGGGACCATGCTGGAAGTGTGAACTCAGACCACAGAATTTGCAAGTGAAGTGGGCGGGGATACCATTTGGTTATCAGGAAATTTCCCCCCCTCTCTTCCACTGAAGGAAGAGGTGTACAGCTTCTTCGCCATCCCTTCTGCATGGGCTGGGGAGGGTCCTCTGACCCCTCCTCAAGGCTGTAGCCATTCAGTGTCTCGCTGCTGGTGAGAATCTGTCTCCCGCGAGACTCCCTTTCCTGGGCATCTTTATTTTCACGCTGCATGAAACAGTGGCATGCCCTGTGGTGTGTTAATAATTGTGGCTTTATACTTTTTAATGTCTGGCAGCACAAGTTCTAAGTAGACCACAGTCTTGGCTATTACTACCAATTAATTTTGAAATGGTTTAAGTTCCCCTGACTCTCTTTCCTCCCCCACAAAACAAACAAAACCCAAATAACAGTAATCCTAGGATTTTGATGTCACTTCATATGAAAACAAGATTTGTTCCCTGTAATAATTTTATTTCCTCTTATATTTGACTATAAAATTTAGGCTAGAATTTAAGTTCCTAATATTATACTAATACCATAAAAGAATTAACTTACAATATTATGCTTGGTTCAGTGAAGCACAGATTAATTTTGCTAAATAATACTGTTCTATTCATTTCCTTTTAGTCCTTTTTGGAATTATTATTTAAAAAGCCTCAAGTCAAGCTGACAGATTCACTTTCTGTACTTGCTCTGTTATTGCGACCCCATGCTCTGTGCTCGTGGTGGCCGTGGTGGGCGCCTGCGCACTCCTCCTCCGGAGGCGTTGTGTGTCTGGGGACGTGTGCTCCAGCCGTGTGCCTCGGAGACAGTACGCGTGCGTGTTGAGTAAAGCTGAGCCCTGGGCCTCTCCACTTTTACTTCAGAGAAGAACAGCAGTGCATTATTACAGTGTTACTTTCAGTTTGTAAAGTTTACCAAGTATTTTTTTTTTCCTTTTTAAGACTTCCTTATCTTCACAGAAAGTCCTAGGATCAGTTCCATTGCCAAGAGAATCCTCCAAGGACATTCCCAGTTTGCTCCTGTGATTCATCAATCATTGCTCAGATATAAGTTTCACACAGAGGGATTCACTTAGAAGAAAATACGTGGAGTGAAAAGACAATGAAAAAAATCAGTATCACATTTCGACAGTATAGATGAGAAAATGCAGTTTAAAAATGATGCAGTGACAAATTCCTCGGATCCATTTAGTTGTATTGTCAAAGTTAAGTGTGATCTCAATGAAGAAATATTTGTAGCATGCAAACGGTTATTTCTATTTCTTAAAAACTATTGTCGGTGGGCTATTAAACTTACATTTTTCTTTTTATTAGTGTAGTATGTTCCTTTTGTTCAAGTATGGACTCCTTGAGAAACTCTAGTAACGTGGCTTTTCAGCAGTTTATGTTATACTTTACTGTGAGCTGTAGTTCTGAGCTGCCTCCACGCACACGCAGGGCCTTTTCTGTCTGAAGAGGAAGTAGCGCAGGGCATGTGTATTCCAAGCTGGATCCGAGGTCTCGGACGCCTTCGTGCCACCACCAGGAGCCTCGCTGCGAAAGGAGGAGCTGCTCGTCCCCTCCCAGAAGTCCTGTGGAGAGCTCTCCGGTCGCCCACCACTAGGAGAGGGAGCAAGTGGCGGGTGTCGTCCTGTCACCTGAAGCAGCTGTGCACTGGCCTCATTGCTGAAGTTCCAATTAATGTGAGAACCAAAGTAGAGGTTTTGATTTTTGGTTTGTATTAATTTCACTTATACCAAAGTGTTAGAAAGTATGAAATGTACTGATTCTAGCTGTAAAGCTACTTCATGAAAAGACTGCTCTGTACTATTTCACTTCATTTTATTATAAATTCAGATTATCTAAATATTTTCCTAATACTACATGGGAATGCTGATTTTCTTCTTTTGTTATGTAGTGGAAACCTTTTACATTGTTTACATAGTTCTCATGGAACATGAACTTTTTTGAAAGCTACATATGATACACATTTTTTGTGTATATATTTTAGTTGGTGTGAATAAAACAGTAACATCAATGCATTTTTTTAAGCAGCAACCTTCTGTATTTCTTATGTTTTCCTTAAAAGTATTCCTATAGCCGGGTATGGTGGCACACATCTGTAACCCCAGTACTTGGGAGGCTGAGACAGGAGGACTGAAGGTTTGAGCCCAGCCACAGAAACTTAGTGAGATACTGTTTCAAAATAAAATTAAATAAATAAATTTTAAAAAATGGGGTTGGAGGTGTATCTTAGAGGTAGAATGCCCCCGGGTTCAATCCCCACTGCCACACACACACACACACACACACACACACACACACACACACACACTACACAGTATTTCTATGAGCCAGGTGTGGAAGTGCATGCTTGTAATCCCAGCAACTCGGGAGGCTGAGGCAGGTGGATTGCAAGTTTGCAATCAGCCTCAGCAGCTTAGTGAGACCCTGTTTCAAAATAAAAAATGAAAAGGGCTAGGGATGGAACTCAGTGGTAGAGGGCCCTGGGTTCAAATCCTCCCCACCTCACCCCCCATACTGCCAATAAAAAGAAAAATTAAAAAAAAGCCGGGTGTGGTGGCGCACACTTGTAATACCAGTACTTGGGAGGCTGAGACAGGAGAATCGCAGGTTCAAGGACAACCTCAGCAAGTAGTGAGACTCTCATTAACCTAGCGAGACCCTGTTTCAAAATAAAAATAGAATAAGGCTGGGGGTGTAGCTCGGAGGTAGAATGCCCCTGAGTTCAATCCCCGTACCACAAAAAATAAAATTAAATTATTAAAAAAAGTATTGAGGCCCTCCGCAACTTCGTGAGACCCAGTTTCAAAATAAAGTATAAAAAAAGAGGGCCGGGGGGTGTAGCGCGGAGGTAGAACGCCCCTGGGTTCAATCCCCGGTACCGCAAAAAAAAAAAAAAGTATTCCGGTGAGCTCAGTGTTCATTCCCTTTTCATCGTGAGCTGCTGTGTAGTTAATACATAACTTGAACATTTGCGATTAATAATAGAATTAGAGCAGTAAAATTTTGGAGCTGCAGTTGACCCTAGACAGCATGTGTTCCAACCACCTCAGTTCTCTAGCTGGGGACATGATACAAAATGCCTTTCCCAAGCCAGGCGTGGTGGTGCACACTTGTAATCCCAGTACTTGGGAGACTGAGACAGGAGGATCCGGGTTCATGGTCAGCCTCAGCTACTTAGCGAGGCCCTCCGCAACTTAGTGAAACCCTGTTTCAAAATAAAGAATAAAAAAATAGGGCTGGGGGTGTAACTCGAAGGTAGAATGCCTCTGGGTTCCATCCCCAGTACCGGAAAAAAAAAAAAAAAAAGCCTTTCCCAGACTGTAAATGGCAGATCTGGGCTGGAATACAATTTTCTTGACTCCCTTTTGGCCTTCGTTTCTGTATACCAGAACAATTACTTTTTACTTAATTTTCATTTAACTTCCCAGTAGTGATGAAATAAAAGCAAGGGTTTTTTATGTATATTTTGATAAAATCCAGCTTGATTTTTCAACGTACAATGAATTTTGTTCATATTGTCTGCCTGTGACATCTGAGTGGCGGGCAAAGGAGAAGGGACACTTGGACCAATGTCCAGTGAAGAAATGCGTGCCAGGTGAGTGTTTGGATTCTTGTCATTTCATTTTAATACTTGAGGAGACATAAATAGAATTGTGGTGACTCTGCCTGTGTACATATTTTTCCATCACTATTCAATCTCTTTTTTTGTTGGTACTGGGGATTGAACCCAGGGGCATTCTACCTCCGAGCTACACCCCCAGCCTTATTTTATTTTTATTTTGAAATGGTCTCTCTAAGTTGCAGAGGGCCTTGCTAAGTTGCTGAGGCTGTCCTTGAACCTGCGATCCTCCTGTCTCACCTCCCAAGTATGGGATTACAGATATATGCCACCTTGCCCAGCTACTATTCCGTTTCTTAAAAAACAAACCGGGTGTTCCATCCCCAGTACCTAAAAAAAAAAAAAAAAAAAAAAAAAAAAAAAAAAAAAAAAAAAAACCCAGAAACCGAGTGTGGTAGTGCAGACCTGTAATTCTACTACTTGGGAGGCTGAGACAGGAGGATCACAGGTTGGACACCAGCCTGGGAGACCCTATTTCAAAATAAAAAAAATAGGAGCTGGGCCACCGTGGTGGTGCACACTTGTAATCCTAGTACTTGGGAGGCTGAGACTGGAGGATCTGGGTTTGCACCCAGCCTTAGCTACTTAGTGAGGCCCTCTGCAACTTAGTGAGACCCTGTTTCAAAATAAAGGATAAAAATAGGGCTGGGGGTGTAGCTTTGGAGGTAGAATGTCCCTGGGTTCAATCCCCGGTACCGCAAAAAAAAAAAAAAAATAGGGCCAAGGATGTAGCTCAGAGGTAGAATGCCCCTGGATTCAATTCCCAGTAGCACAACAAAACAAAACAAAAAACAAAAAAAACAAGGCACATACAAATATATAGTAATGAATCCCCCATTATAAATAATCATAATGTATCAATTAAAAAAATTTAAAAACCAGTGGGTCCCCTGAGGGCAGAGTCTGTGTTAACATCGTGTTCGCTGTTGTCACCACCATGCTGAGCACTCTCACCACAGAGTAAGGCATTTTCCAAATACTAGTTGACTAATTAGGAAATTTTAAAAATGGAACCATAATTTAACACTTTGAAAGAGATCTGGGAGGACCAGCAAGATAAGCAGTTTGCAGACTCTTAAAAAGTAGCAGAACCCTTTTCAAATGAAAACGTTTTAAGCTTTCAATCTGCAAACAAGCTGAGCACGCTGCTGCTGCGTGTCATAACTCGACTGACTCCCTTTTCCTCAGGAGCAGCTCGTCCCCTCCTGGAGGTCTCCCACCCCAGCCCTCATCTGGATTAATGCCATGTCTCCCCCAGGTGGGGAAAGTCCAGTCTTTAGGTGTTCTAGAAAAGCCTGAGATAAAAGGTAAGAAATGCTGGCATCTGAACTCAAAGGCAGAAGAGTCATAATAAACCCACTGGGGCAACCCAGGCCTGATCAGCCATGTTAACAGTAGGTGTACGAGAGGACGTGGCTTTCCAAGTCTTAACGCACACGTGTGCTGCTTGAATCCAAGCAGGTAAGTGTGTTTTCTCAAAACCAGAGTATGATTTTAGAAAAAGGAAACAAGATTACAGTGATTTTTTTTTTTTTTTTGGGTGGTACTGGGGATTGAACCCAGGGGCATTCATTCTACTTCTGAGCTAAACCCCAGCCCTATTTTATCTTTTATTTTGAAACAGGGTCTCACTAAGTTGCGGAGGCCTCACTAAATTGCTGAGGCTGGCCACGAACCTGCGATCCTCCTGTCTCAACCTCCCAAGTACTGGGATTACAAGCGTGCGCCACCACGCCCGGTTTACAGTGATTTTTTTTTTTTTTTTTGCGGTATCGGGGATTGAACGCAGAG
>PVJS01049747.1:0-14564 GCA_004027185.1 Glis glis | reverse complement strand
TCTCTCAACAATCTTCATTGATCCAGACCTTTAAAACTTCGTCTTGGGTTATTTTGGTGAGACAGAAGAGTTATTCTGAAATGGATTACATTTTGCCTTGTGTGTGACCACAACAAGCCTTGATAATTATAACAATTTTTGATGGCATTGCTTAGTTTATGAAGATAAGGTAACAGTTCAGTTTGTTGATGATATCTGTTCACAGATTTTCTAAATGTAGCTCTGATAACCTATACAAAGTCCACACCTGCCAGCCATAATAAGACGTGGCATTAACAAAACTGTATAAAAATCTTCATGCTGTGCTATGGCCATCAACCTACTCAATAATCACCAACAACTTCCCTTGTGTTCCTGGAGGTCCCTCATCAATACTGGAATGAATAAGGAGTGCTCATGTTGGCCTATGGAACATAAGAGTACCTTCCACCATTACCAGCTTTGTAGATTATGATATCTTGGCATAGCCAGTTCTTTCAAAACTGAAAGCTCCTCTGTGTAAGAAACATCACTGTCCTTTTCTTGGAACAGTGGGAGTTGTGTGTTCAAGTCCACATTGTCATTTATAAGTCTTTTTGAGCCATCATCAGTAAATAAGGGCAATCCTTAGTAACATTGTATTTGATCATGCCTGGATCCATTCTAAACAGACACGGAATCGATCATTTACATGAATTTCCCATATTTTTTCATACATAGGAGTAGATTTGACTTGTTAGGAAACCCATAGTCAATAAGAACACTGAAATCTTTAGTCTCATCCCCCCTCATTATGGGTGTCATGATGTATCCCAGAGAATATGGTATGGAAATATTCCATAATGTGGAGACCTTAAATAGTGGGTAAGAAGGGAAGGAAGAGAAACCAAACATACTCTATTTTAATAATTTGTCAATACATCTGTCAGGTTAGCTTCTAAGAAAAGCATCTCAGGATGGAGAGAGGGTACTGACAAAAGAGTGTAAAAGGGACTCAATAACCTATCATATATTTTATGAAGGTCTAGAAGAAATGAGCTATAAGTTTCTAATCAGAAAGAAATGGCCAGGCATGGTGGCGCACGCTTGTAATCCCAGGACTTTGGGAGGCGGAGACCAGAGGATCCAGGTTTGCGGCCAGCCTCACCTCTCTCTCTCTCTTTCTCTTTCTCTCTCTCTCTCTCTCTCTCTCTCTCTCTCTCTCTCTACTTAGTGAGGCCCTCCGCAACTTCATGAGATACGGTTTCAAAATAAAGTATAAAAAATAGGGCCGCGGGTGTAGCGGGTAGGTAGAACACCCCTGGGTTCAATCCCCGGTACCGAAAAAAAAAGAGAAAGAAATGACAAAGAAGGGGAAATACTAATCACTCTGATGTGATCAGTGCACACTGTGCATATATGAGAATATTTCACTGGACCCATTAATATGTAGAATCATTCCTAGTTTTTAAGAATAGAAAATACAATAAAGCCCTCACATGGAGTACAGGAACCACAGAGAAGAAGCTGCAGAATTCATCTGAGCCATCACTATCATAGAATCCGAACAACCACAACTCTTCAAGTGATAAAGGAAATAAGGTTCCTTGATTTTATCTTTAATAAAAGAAATTTTAAATACATACCAAAGCAAGCCAGAAATCAGACATACTCATTAGCATACTTGGAGTGTTTAAAAGAAAAGAAAGTTCAAAATAATTTTAAGATCAGTAATATTACTGTTGATCCTTATTATAAACAATGTCTCCAGATTTAAATCCAGATTATTTATTTTTACAGGTACCAGCTGGGCTCAGCAGATACTAAGCTTGATTTATTTTGAGGGACATCGCAACAGAACGGAAAACACCACAACAGTGGACAGAGTTCCATTCTTAGAATATTCTGATGTGAACTTTTCCAATATACCTTCCCCTCGCCTCCTTGCTTCCCACATTCCATATTATTTAGCACCAAAAGGTCTGAAGAACAGAAAGGCTAAAGTATGTCATAGAGCGTAACTATTTTTTCTCAAATATCTGCTTTATATCGTCTCCCCACCTTACTCATCGACATTCTTTCAAATTTATGATTTTTACATATTTACTAAATGATCTTACGTATTAAATCATATGAAATTACAAAGATATGCATATATTGAACCATTTCACATGCAATTTGCAGTTTCATTATCTAGCATATGGTAAAATTAATTTCATATTAGTACAAAAATTTCATTCTTTTCTATGGTAACATAGGATTTATTATTTGACTGTACAAAACTTTATTTGTCCTCTTGATAAATCATTTGGCCTGCAATTTTAATTAATTTTATTTGACCGATTGTTATCTCTCTTTCTCTCTTGCTGGGATTTTACCACATGCTTTGTTTGTTCTTGATTTCACTACTGAATAATTTTACAAATTGGGCTGTGGCCGGAGGATCACAGGTCCAAGGACAGGCTCAGTAAATAGTGAGAGTCATTAACCTAGTGAGACCCTGTTTCAAAACAAAGATAAAATAGGGCTGGGGGTAGAGCTTGGAGGTAGAATGCCCCTGGGTTCAATCCCCAGTACCATTCAAAAAAATTTTTTACTTGCTTAAGAAATACTTAGATGTTATAAGAACAGGAATATCTTCTTTTTTTCAATGTCAAAGCTGTTTTTGTAATATATTTAAATCGTTAAATACATTTTTAAAATATTTCACTGCGGTGTCAGATACATTTTCTTTAATTATATGAATAACAATTTGATTCAGCATCATGAGTTGTTTTTCTTTTTTATTCGTTATAGTGCTACCTTGGGCATAAAAATAATCACCTAATATTCCTGGAGGATCAATTACTCCAGATTCTATGCAAGTTAATTTGTGATATTTTTCAACTTCACAAATAATCAATTTCACATTCTAGAAACTTCTCCTAGGTTATAACACACATGTGAAACATCATGTAAACAAAACTTTACCTCAAAAACATTGTAATTCCAAAAAAATTGGTAACCACCTCAATTTCCATGACTAGTAGACTCGGTGAAAGCAATAATGGTTCATTCAGGTAATGAAATATTACGGTGTTGTTAAATCATGTCATATTAAACAAGAATCATTAAAATAATTTCATAATTCCTCCTGCAGATTCTCTATATCTACAGAAATCCTAAAGATGTTATGGTCTCTTTCTTTCATTTTTCAAATTGGGTGGAACTTTATGAAGTTTCAGAAACCATAGAGCATTATATGGAAAAGTTTCTAGATGGAAAAGGTAACTGTGAATTTATTTATCAACAAACGTGGGGAACCTATATCAGAGAGATGCAGAAGGGCAGTAGGAAACAATGAACACACCTGAGGAGTTACTGTTGTACACCAAATTAGCCAGCTACTCAATGTCATCTGTGTTTTTGCCAGTACCCCTTGGGCATTTTCAAGTTTGCAAAGCATATAGTTTAAGAAATATGTTAACCAGACAGTAAATTATAAGTGTTCCAGTGATTCAAACTAGCCAAAAATGAGGTAGTATCATACATCCCAGAATGGCTAATGTTGAGTGGGATTTCCTGCGCTCTACCATGTACCTGTGGGTCTATGGGGCAACTGTGGAATTGTTCACTCTAATTCTGAGGAGGACTGATAAAAACAGCTAATGCTGCTCCTGAGAGATATTAGAGAATAACAAGTTAATGGAGGCATACATTTTTGTGTGGAGGAAAGAGGGAAATGAAGAGACTTTCCTTAAAGACATTTTCAAATGTAGGCCCTTGGGCATGTTATTTCTGTATTTCAGCTTTCTTACATACACTGAGTTGCTTTGCATAGAGAAGTCTCTATGAAAATCATGCAAGTGATCCCCATAGTACTAACTTTTTAAAACATTAACAGAGATGTCCAGTGATAGGATCTTTATTTTTTCTGAAAATTCTAATTGAGAAAAAAAGAATATAATCCACAGTTTAATGAGTGCAGCATCTTCACCTTGTTTCCTATTGTTTTTTTCATACAGTGGTAGGAAGCCGTTGGTTTGATCATATACGGGGATGGTATGAACACAAAGATGACTTCAATATTCTGTTCATGAGTTATGAAGATATGAAGAAGGTAAGATACGGAGGCTATTTTAAAGTGTTGTTTCTTTTACATCCTTTCTTCTCTTGGTTTCAGCAAAACACATGCTCCTGGTTGTCTTCCTAAATCAATATTCCTCAGGATTTTTGTGGGAATTTCTAATTACCTACCTATTTTTACTTACTCGTCTTCCTTAAGTCCATCTTCTCACTGTAAAAGTCATGTTTTATGATGCTTTATTGTGTAACCATTGCAGCTGTTGTAAATTGTGCTGCCAAGAACATGGGTATATATGTATCAATGAACTATTTTAACTTTAAATCATTTGGAAAAATATCAAGGAGTGGTATAGTTGGGTATCTTGGTTCCATTCCTAGTCTTTTGATGAACCTCCATACTGACCTCCATATGGTTATACTAACTTACACTCCCAGGAGTTTATACATGTTCTTATTTCCCCACATCCTCCCCAGAATTTATTATTGTTTGTGTTATTGATGATTGCCATCTCAACTGAAATTAGATGGAATCACAATGCAGTTTTGATTTGCATTTCCCTGATTGCTAATAATGCTGAAGTTTTAAAATATATTTGTTGGCAACCTGTATTACTTCTTTGGAGACGTGTCCGTTAGTTCAATGTCCATTGTTTCTAGGTCAGTGTGGAATGACATATGTATTTTGATAAGAATTTCACTGAATCTGTAGGTTGATTTTTTGGTAAAATGGCCATTTTGACAATTTATATTCTGGCTTTGCAATGACATGGGAAGTCGTGCCACATTCTAAGGTCTTTGTCAATTTCTCCCTCAATACCCAATGATATTTATTGTATGTGTATTTTACTTTTTGTTTGGATTTACTCTTAATTATTTTAATTTTTGATTCTATTTTGGATGAAAATTCTTACCTGATTTCTTTTTCAGTAAAATTTGGGTAAAATTAAAAGGAATATATTGAATAGGAGTGTTGATAATGGGTATCCTTGTCTTATTTCTGATTTTAAAGAAAAAGAGTAAGTTTTTCCCCATTTGGTTTGATATTGTTTTTGGTTTTGTAATATATTGTCTTGATTATGTTGCAGTAAGTTGCTTCTATCATAAATTTCTTGTGCTTTGAACATGAATATGTGTTGCATTTTGTCAAATGCTTTTTCCATATCTATCAAGACAATCATGTGATTTTTGTTGTTAATTTTATTTTTGTGATGAATTACATCGATTGACTTGCTTATATTGAACCAACCTTACATCCCCAGAATGAAACCTACTTGGTCATGGTGCACAAACTTTTGGTTTGGTTCGGAATGAGAACTGTTATTATTTTCTTAAGAATATTTACTTGTGTGTTCATTATGAATATTAGTCTGTATTTTTCTTTTGTTGAAGCATCCTTTTTATTCAGTTTTGGTATCAAGATGATACAGAATCATAGAATGAGTTTGAGAGCATTGATTTCTTTATGTTCCAAAATAATTTTAGGAGCTTTGGATTTATTTCATCCTTGAAGGTCATGTAGAATTAAGCTAGTAATTGATCTGGTTATTGATTTCTCTTTGTTCGAAGGGGTATTTATTATTATTTCTGTTTCAATCTCTTCGTTTGTTTTTAGTGTGCTTGTTTTCTAAACCTTCTTGGTTCAATTTATATAGGTTGTATTCATCTAGAAATTTATTAGTAGTTCCACATTAATACATAATGTATTCACTTGTTTATGTAAATATTAGTAAATTTTTGCTCCATCAGATGCACTGAATCATGAGTAAAAGAAAATTAGATCTTTTAAAGAGTATGTACATATTTCAAATTATCAACACCAATCTCAATATCGTGTATGGGGAACGGGAGGGTGTGGAGAGGAAGCTGAGGGTAAATTCATCAAATACTGTGTGTCCCTATCACTACAAACTAAATTAAGATGTGATACTACAATGCACCGATAAAAGTGTATTTAAAAAAGAGTGAGCTCATAAGCTGCTAGAGAAGATGGTTATTCACCAATCAAGGGCACATGATTTAAAATTGATAAGCATAATTATTAAGGAAAAACCCAAATGCAATGTCTGTGTGTAAATGTAATATGGGTATCTCATAGAGTCAAAGGTTATGAGCATTGATTTCTGAAAGAAAGAACATGGGAAACACAGGTAATAAAGTAACAGAAAGATAAGAGGAGAAAGGGAATTCTAATCTTGGAAAGGAGGATGTGCACATCATCTACTAAAACAATAGAGTCCATGACAACACTGAAGAAATAGGGAAAGAATCTAGAAAGGGAGGTGGGAGTGATGGAATATAAAATAAAGGGTTTGATAGGAGAAGATTATAAAACTTCTGCAGGCTATGTTAATAATTGTTAGTTCTTTAATCCTAAATAAAGTAAGGAGCTCTATGAGAGTTATAAAAAGGATGCTGATGAAATATAATTAATATTTTGTAATATCATTCCCATTCATTTTTGAGAAGTGAAAATAGTGAATATAAGTAGACTAGAATAGTTAGTCTACTGTGTTAAACCATTGGATATCAATGATACCTCTATTGGACTTTAATCTTTAGCAATGGAGAGAATATAGGCCTTTAAGACAAACTGAGAATGCAAAAGAAAAAGGGAGGGAAAAGGCAGAAAAAGAGGTGCCAAGGAAACTTCCAATATTTCTAGATTGTTTATCTGTGTAGACAGTGGTGTCATTCATGAAGGTGTTTAAAGATCATGGAGAAAGATCAGGGTATAGAAAGGAAAGAGATGATGACACAAAGAGTGAAATCAAACACAAAGAAGAAAGAAATCAGAGAGGTAGAAAGAAAACATGGAGTGTGGCACCACAGAAACCAAGTGGGTGTGTCAGAAAAGATCTTCAGATCTTTAAGACAGTCAAGAAATCAAGTAGGAATAAGACTTAAAACACCCATAGAGATTAGTGACTTGAAGTATATAAGGTAGTTTGCACTAGACTGCAGTGGGTTGGGAAGAAATTGGTGATCCTAAATATATATTACCATCCCAGGAACACGTATATTGCCAACTGTCTTCCGTGTACTTATTTTCTATCTCATATTTGGACTTCAAACAAATCCTGTCCACAGAGAACTTGTCACTGGCCCTTCAAAAGCTGCTTCTCCTCCTGTGAAATCCATTGTAATTCAAGTAAAAACAGACTTCATTCTTAAGATCTACTTCTCCCTTACATACTCACTGATTCAATTAATCAATGAGTCATGTTAATAGTTTCTCTGCATCTGTTATGGAAAATACAATTTTATTTCAATCCGTGTTGGCTGTTCTATAGACTAGGTCATCAACATCTCTTGCTTACTTTCTAAAGCAGCCCTCCTACTAGGTCTACCTGGTTCTGCTCTCCCCTTGTTTCTATCTATTCTGTGTTCTTTAACCAGATTTATTATGTGAAGATGCAAAATTGGTTCACTTTCTATTCTTATACTTTGTTTTCCCATAAGAATATGGTAACACAATCCCGGCATGGTGGTACATGCTTGTAATCCCAAGACTTTGTAGGCCTAGGCAGGAGGATCACAGGTTCAGAGCCAGTGCTCAGCAATTTGGCAAGACCATTAACAACCTCTTAAGACCCTGTTTCAAAATTAAAAGTTATAAATGGCTGGGGGGTATAGTTTGAGGTAGAATGCCTCTGAGCTCAATGCCCAATAACACACACACATGCGTGCACACACACACATACACACTCACAAACACACAATGTGTTCACACATAAGGATTACTAAATAAATCTTACTGAACTAATGTACAAATTGGTCACATTCCATCTTCATGAAAAGTTCTGTGTTCACACAAAAGTATTAATAAATAAGTATACTGAACAATTGTACAAATCAATCAAATAGTAATCAAAACTTCTTGAGCATTTCCCTCCTCTTGAACACGCTGTCCCTAGATATAACCTTCCAACGAATATCCCATTTCTCTTACCATACACCAAGTATCTTATTGCTTATGTACTCTGATCTATGTACTTTAACAGCCTTGTAACTGTTTTCATCTTATCATATTATAGAGAAAGAATTTTCTATAAACTTGCCTGGAGAAGACAGACCTTCGTCACTTCAGCTTTTTCATCTTAAAGTTTTTTGTAGAAATATTCCATGTTCTCAAGCAATTAGGTATCCATCCAAATTAGATTAATTTTGGAGTCTTAACTTATGTGCTACTTCCCTTGGGAATGTCTTGGTAATTTCATGAAGTACCGTTCATGGTCACTTCTCCAGTGATAATCCCATCAGGACACCCAAACCACTGCATTTTGTGCTAGAGGATTTTGCACATTTCTTGGTAAATTAGAGGTGATATTCCTTGGATCATAGAGACTATGCATAAATATCATCCACACTCCTACCTCATGTGTAAAACAGTTGATGACTAGCATGGAGGCAATATTAACTATACTGTTTAAAGATTATTAATTAGGTGGCAAACTTTGAATAAAAGCAAAGAAGGTTTCCTAAAATGAGGAAGGTCATTGCCATTCTCAGATATATGATGAGACAAGGGTGTGTCTTGTGGGTTCTTGAAAACTCGCATTGTTCAGCATCTTGACATTCGTGCTGAAATCATAATTGTTCATGTCCTAATAATTCATTAAGTTGCATTGTTTGATGCAATTTTTGTGTATGTTTTATTTTAACCTGTGAAAATATTTTAATTTATCTTAGCAAAAATGAGAATCTATTTTGTGGCATATCCTTTGAGGGGATTCTTATGTGAGAGATTTAATCTTTCCCATCCTATGATCTTTTCTATCATATATTATAATTGCCTTAAACCTTCATTGAAGCAATCCATATGTACCTGGATGCCTGGTGTTGTAGTCTTTAGAGACTGAGGTAATGCTGAGCTAAACAAAAGGGGTGCTCATTGTCTTGCATGAAATCAGTTTACAGTTTATTGAAATGGCTCAGAAGTAGGGACAGTAATAGGCAGTTGATTAGGAAATGACTTGTGTGCTGAAGAACTATCCCAAGGGCAAAAATTTACAAGGACTTAGGAAATAGTCTTCTGAGCTGTGTTACAAGAAAAAATTCCTTTTAGAGAAACTGTCCATGGTTTTGTCCCTCCATGGTGTATCATTCTGAATGGTTCATTCTGACCCTAGTTCCCAGTTGAATGTTCCTGCCATCACCTGGGTTTAATCTTCTATGAAAACTACTTACCAAGGATTTAGTTTAGTTAATGGGTTGGAGCTATTTTAAACATAACAGTTATTTGAGGGGCAATTTAATTTTGTCTTTTATCCCCTTATGTATTTTACCCATAACTTTTTAAAACATCTGATAGTTTAATAGTTTTAACATCTATAGATATAGTCCTTGGCCACATTGTCTTTTCTCTTCATGTCTTACATGTCCTGATTTTGTGCTAGTGTTTGTACATCAAAGTTAGGGCTGGGTTTGCGACTCAGTGGTACAGTAGAGTGCTTGGCTACCATACACCAACATCGGGGTTCAATTGTCAGCAAAACACACGCACACACACACACACACACACACACACACACACACTCATACTCATACCCTACATTGATGATGTATATCAAAGTTATGTGTACAACTAAGTGTATAACTAGGAACCTGTTATTTTTCACTTTCCCCATCAAAATAAATTGTCTCCACTGATAATTACCTAAGATAACCAGGAAGTTTAGCAAATCCATTTACTTTCTATCCCCAACCTGCCAACCTAGCCCTATTTCTTGAGAGTATATAATATGTCAAGCACTCTGAAGTTCAATTTTATTAATATGGAAGGATTTAATGTGTCTGTAATTTGGTATTTAGTATTACATTTAGAAAGGAAATCCATGGGTTTCCAGGGATATTTATCTTTTCTTCTTGAGTTGAAAGAAATATTCTTTCTCATGAACACTGTTGTAATCTACTGAGACGTATTTAATTATTCTTTTCTATTAACTATACTCTCACATAGTATTTGTGTTTTCACATTACCATAAATATAACTTTGAAAATGATAATTATACAGTATTTTCAGTTTTATTATGAAAATGCACACAGAGATTTCTTGGCTCAACTTGCCTGTAGCGCTTGCTCTTGAGCAGCTTTCTTTGTTTTTACCACCTTCACAACCTCCTTATATTGTTCCATTCAGTCCTTTTTCCTGCCAGGAACTGCTTCTGGTATTTTTCACATCATTCAGGTATGTTCACTATATGTTTTCAAAGCTGGTTCTAAAAGCTTCTCTTCTTCTGTTGTCTATGGTATGAAATCAGTGCGTTGACCTTCAAATCACTCTGAAGGTGCTGCATTAATTGCTTGACCTGCCACTCCATGTTCTTTTTTAAATTTACCCAAAGCTTTTTTGTTTCTTTGTTTATGTCATGTTTTTGTTGAGGGTCAAAGTCTGAAGACTTTTCACTTCACCAATAACATCATGGCAGTTCTTTTGATACTAGACAAATGTTTGTTCATGCAATTAGCAGTGACTTCCCATTTTGAATTCATTCCAACTGGGAAGAGATTCACAGATTTCATTAGTAATTATAGATCATTTTCTTAGCAACTTTTGCTGCTACTTCCCCTCCCACAAGTTAACTTCTCTGCATTCTTAGATGCTTGTTGCATACCAACCTCAGCTTCCTCTTTCTCTTGTCTAATTTGTTCATTTATTTCTTCTGTTTTCCAGAGCAGATTTCCTACTACTTTGGTACATGATGTGTTTCATTCAAGCACTGTAAGCTTGGTAGTTCAAGCTGGTCACACAGTTTTTCCACTTTTTCCATCATTTTAACCTAGTCTGCCTCATTTTCCGAAAAGTGATTTCAGATCTTGAATAAGTTTCAAATTTTTTGCCTTTTCTTTTTAATGGCTTTTTTCCCCAGGATATCTTTTTCCTTCTTTGTCAATGTTTTCAGTCTATCTTCCTCTTCTTCTTTCTCCTTAGCTACTGAAAAGCTTCTGATTCAACTCATCTTTGTTTTTCTTTAGCTTCTTGCTCCTTTATTTTGCATCTGTTTCTGCTCTCTTTTCTGCTTCTTTTGTGTTGTTGTCTTCTTAAACATTTTTATCCTTGGATCACAACCATAAGCATTGTCAACTATTGTTCTTATTCTCTTCATTTCTTCTTTCTTTGTGCACTTATTGCTCTGTTCTGCTTTTCTATCCACCTCCTCTCATCACAGCATTCTGCTTTTCCTTTTTCTTCTTCACCTAAGTAAGTAATCCTCTCCAAGAATCAAAATAATACCAAAAAGAATAAAATGCATCTACATTTTCAAATAATGAATTATTCCCAAATTTAGGAACGTTTTTTATTTGACCATCTAGAATTCCTTTCAACAATTGGGTAAAACACTTCAAAGAAATTATTCTTTGCTTCACTTTTAGAAAGAACTGGATTATGAAAAGGAGGATCTACAATGTTAAAGGCTCACGTTTTCACTGGATCAGATATTTTATAAGCTTTACTTATACATGTGAAGTAGTCCTTATCGCCTTCTTTTATTGCTTCAACAGTTGCTTTCCTTTTGTCTGGGTTATTCTGTGTCTGTGTATCTTTGTATCTTACATGGCCCAGTCCAAGAACTGCATAATGATCTTGGTTTTTCCCATCTTTGTGTTTGAATGTCTCAGCATGGAAAACTCTTCTAACTGCAATTCCTCACTTCTGATTCCTCTGATAACTCTTTCTTATCCTCCAGTTCCAGAGGTCAGAGCGTGAGTGATGGTACCCTGGCCACCCGTGGCACTCAGCAACAGCAGCATGATGACACAGGACTAGCCCTGCTGCGTATATTATTTCTGTTCAGACTTTATCCCCATTGCATTTTAAAGTTGTGAAAAAATATCCAAAATGGACAAAATATAATTTAATTCATTTTTATGTGTATAGTTGTGTGGCATTAGGTATATTCACATTGTTGTGCAACTATCACCACTATGTGGCTCCAAAACTTTTTTCCTGCAAAACTGAAACTCTATATACATAAAGCTATAACTCCTTAAGTCTCCCTTCTCTGTCCCTGGAAACCACCATTTTACTTGCCTTCTTTTGTATGGGATTGCACTTATTAATATGAGTGAAATTATATAATATTTGTCCTTTTAAACTGACTTCACTTACCATAGTGTCTCCAAGCTTCCTCAATGCTGTAGCATATATGATAATTTCATTCCTTCATTCATCTATATATACCTGACTTGTTTCAACCATTTACATTGTGTATAATGCTGCTATGAACATGGTGTACACATATCTCTCTGATGCTTTGGCCCATCTATTTTTTATATACCAAGAAATAGATTTGCTGGCTCATATAGTAATACTAATTTTCAGTTTTCAAAAACCTCTGAATTATTTCCATTGGATTTATACAATTTTATACTTCTACTAGAAGTGCTGAAAGCTTCATTTCTCTATGTCTTTGCCAATTGTTCTTTTCTTTATTCTTGCTGTTGGTATTATTTTTAATCATAGCCATCCTAATGAGTGGCAAGTGGTATTGCATTGTTGTTACTTTATTTTTCTCTAATGATTTTTTATGTTGGACATTTCTCATGTGCTTATTGAACATTTAAAGATCTACTTTGGAGAAATACATATTTAAAATATTGGCAGTTTCATTTGATTTTGATATTGTTTTATTTGACTGATTGATTGTGTTCTTGTTGATCTGTAGTTCTTTCAATATTCTGTACAGTATCACTTATCAGTTGATGGTTTGCAAATGTTTCTCTCATCCCATAGCTTGTCTTTCAGTCTGGTGATTGTGTGCCTTGATGCACAATTTGAAATTTTGATGTAGTATATTTTATCTATTTTTCTTTTGTTGTCAGTGATTTTGATGTCATATCCAAAAAATCATTGTCAAATCCAATATTGTGAAGCATTGACCCCATGTCTTTCCATAAGAGTGTCATAGTTTTAGTTCTAACATTAAATTGTGATCAATTTTGAGTTAATTTTTATATATGGTATAAAGATTCAACTTCAATCTTTAGCTTGTGGATATCCAATTTCCCTATTATCCTTTATTGAAAAGATTGTCATTTCCCTATTGAATGTTCTTGGCACTCGTGTCAAAAATAATTTCACCATATATGTGAGTGCTGATTTCTAGATAGTCTATTTTCAACTAGTTCATATTTCAATATTTATACAATAACCACATTTTTTATTACCCTGATTTTGTAATAAGTTTTAAATCTGGAAATGGAAAACTCCAAATTTAGTCCTTCTTTAAAGGACTGGCTATTCAGGTCTCTTGAGATTCCATATGAATTTTGTATTGGATTTTTCTACTCTTACAGAAAATGTCATTGAGATTCTGTTAGGGATTACATTGAATCTATGGAATATCCAATTCATGAGTGTGGAGAGTATTCCATTTATTTATGTTTTCTTCACTTTCAGTTACATTTTATAGGTTTCAATAGACAAGACTCTCACTTCTTTTGTAAACTCCTAAAATTTTTAATCCAAGGATGGCATTTCTGATGTAATTCTTTTTAATCTTTTTGGCTTGATCATTGCTAGTAGACTAGAAATTCAATTGATTATTGTGTTTTAATTTAGATTTTGTATGCTACAACGTTATTAAACTACTTTGTCAGTTGTACTATAATTTTTGTGATTTCGTAGGGTTTTCTGCATATAAGATCATGTTGTCTGTTAACAGATCATGTTACTTCTTGATTTTTCCATTTGGATGACTTTTTATTTTATTGCTTAATTTCTCTGTTAGCAGTTCTTGATTATAATAAATAGAAGTGCAAATTTTGGATTGGAATAACTCCAGATCTCAGATGAAAATATTCCATTCTTTCTCCATTAAGTGTGATTTTAGCAACAGATATTATACACATGTCTTTTTCATGTGGACATAGTTTCCTTCTACTACAGATTTCCTAATTAATTTTTAACCATAAAAAGGTGTTAAGCTGAGCGTGGTGGCGCACACTTGTAATTCTAGTACTTGGGAGGCTGAGACAGGAGGATCTGGGTTTGCAGCCAGACTCGGCTACTTAGTGAGGCCCTCTGCAACTCAGTGAGACCCTGTTTCAAAATAAAGAATAAAAAAAGGGCTGAGCGTGTAGCCCAGAGGTAGAATGCCCCTGGCTTCAATCCCTGGTACCGCAAAAAAAAAAAAAAGGTGTAAAGATTTTTTAAATGCTTTTTCCATATTTATTGAGATAATATGTCAGTTTTTCTTCATTCTGTTTATGTGGTAAATTGTATTAATTTTCATATATTGAACCTGTCTGCATCCCACCACCAAATCCTCCTTGATCGTGTTGTGGTTCATCTGTAACTCATGCATCCTTCATAACCTGAATAATGTCTCATATCCATGACTCTTTCAGGACCTGAGAAGTTCAGTGCTTAAAATCAACAGTTTTCTTGAGAAAAAACTGAGTGAAGAAGTTGTGGATGCTGTTGTGCAACAGGCTACATTTCAAAGCATGAAGTCTGATTCCCTCTCAAATTACAATGATGTCATAAAATATAGAGTTGGATCCAGAAACGACGAGGGAGCCTTCCTGCGCAAAGGTGA
>PVJS01049746.1:0-14565 GCA_004027185.1 Glis glis | reverse complement strand
TACTGCAAAAAAAAAAAAAAAAAGAACTGAGGACCAGAAAAGTTAAATGACTTGCCAAGGATAAAACACCCTAGTTAGTGGCAGGGTCACATCTATAACAGTCAATTCCTAAATCCAATCCAAGATCAGTTTTCTTTGAAAGCACTGTAGTAGGTTCTTTTCAATAAATATTTTATTTACAGCCATAATATAAGACAAATTCCATTTTATGAATTTGCTAACTGATCCTTCCCTACTTGCCAGTGCCCTATCTTCAGCAACAGTTTGTATTAACACAAGAGATGAGATGGCAAACAGGTAAAGAAATGTACGTGCTTTCTGAAGTCACATTTAAAAGTTTTATTTTTCTGCAGCATGTAACTTCAAAATAGGCAATTTCTATATTTACTTTATTTGCTAAGGGGCAGATATAACCATAATTGGTCATATTAATTACATGAAATAGGTAGCATTCATTGGATTTTTGCTAGATCTTACACAATTCACAAGATCCTTAAACTCTTGTCACCTCATTTAAGTTTTACAAGTCTCAAGAACAACAAAGTACTGAGCTAGAATTTGAACCCAGATCTCATCTCTTTTTTTTGTGTGTGTGGTACCAGGGATTGAACCCAGGGGCTTTCTACCTCCATGCTACGCCCCCAGCCCTATTTTTTATACTTTTATTTTGAAACCGGGTCTCACGAAGTTGCGGAGGGCCTCACTAAGAAGAGAGAGAGAGAGAGAGGGAGAGAGAGAGCTAGAGAGCGAGAGAGCTGAGGCTGGCCGCCAACCCGGATCCTCCGGTCTCCGCCTCCCAAAGTACTGGGATTATAAGCGTGCACCACCACGCCCAGCCCCAGATCTCCTCTCTTAACTGCCATCCCCAAACTCCACAACAGCAATCTCTATAATGACTTTTGTTATTTCTAAACTAAAAGCCAAGGTCATATTAGTTATATATATAACTCTTGGATTAGATTTAGGAATTGACTTCAATGATCTACTTCACTAACATTTAGCTGCCTGGTTCCTGCAAATTATTGAGCCTGCTAACTTTGCATTTTAGCAAACTACCTTCAGTCCTCAACAATTCTGCAGTATGTAATTAACATTTTTTATAATTAATGTATTATTTGGACAAACTATCATAACCACCACAACTCAACATCTTTATATATACTGACATGTTTCTTGGCTGGTAACAATGATACTTTACTACAAAGTAAGACCTGCTTTAAGAAAACTGAATATATGGTAAACATTGTCACAAAAGTGACACTTTCACCATTTCACGATAAACATCATTCATACTATTTAAAGGGGGAGAAAATGTATATTCTTTTAACATAAGAGTCTACCCACAAATCATAACAACAAAACTGGAACTGCCTATAACCACTAACATGTATCTGGGCATATTTAAGAAATTTGGAGAAATTTGTTTTAAAAATATTACCAGAATATATAATTCACATATGTATAATTTCTCATTCTCTAAACAACATGAATAGGCTACATATTATTATTCCCATCTTGCAGGTAAAGAAAATATCAGAGAGTGAAGGAACTATTAGCCCGCAGGCACAGCTGTAGTTAAATCATTTAAAGAAACAGGTACTGAAAACTGAATTGAAAACAAAGACTAAAAGAGATCCTAGCGGGGCATGGTGGCACATGCTTGTAATCCCAGTACTTGGGAGGCTGAGACAGGAGGGCGGCAGGTTCACAGCCAGCCTCAGCTACTTAGTGAGGCCCTCCGCAACTTAGCCAGACCCTGTTTCAAAATAAAGAATAAAAAATATGGCTGGGGGTGTAGCTCGGAGGTAGAATGCCCCTGGGTTCAATCCCCAGTACCGCAAAAAAAAAAAAAAAAAAAAAAAAAAAGAAGAGAGAGAGATCCTAGTAAGGCAATGCCCACAGTAGTTCACAGTAGTTCACGGGAGCCAGAGGTGAACGCAACCCAAGTGTCCATCAACAGATGAATGGATAAACCAAATGCAGTATATACACACAGTGGCCTGTGTTATGAAGCCATAAAAATGAATGACATTTGATGCATGTTTCAACACAGATGAACCTTAAAACTATTATACTAAGAAATTAAGTCAGAGAAAAGGACAAATACTGTTACAATTTCACTCAGGTAAAGTGCTTAAAATAGGCAAATTCTTAGAAAGAATAACAGAGATCACCAAGGGAGCAGCGGGGTGACCTGCAGGAGCCACTTACTGAGCAGAGTCCTGTCCCTCTGGAGAAGGGACACTGGGGAGTTACTGTTTAATTGGGTACAGAGTTTTTGTTTGGGATGGTGAAAATGTTCTAGGAAATCATGGAGATGGTAGTATCACTCACTGTACTGTGTGCTTAAAAATGTTGAAAAGGTAATTTATGTCATATATATACATATATTTTATATATATATATATACACAAAAGTATATATATATGTACTTTTTTTGCGGTACTGGGGATTGAACCCAGGGGCATTCTATCACTGGGCTACACCCCCAGCCCTATTTTTTTATCCTTCTATTTTGAAACAGGTTCTCACTGAGTTTCGGAGTGCCTCACTAAGTAGCTGAGGCTGGCCGGGAACCCAGATCCTCCTGTCTCAGCCTCCCAAGTACTGGGATTACAAGTGTGCGCCACCACGCCTGGCTATGTTATATATTTTTTACCATAAAAAAGACTAAAGAAAAATACTGGAGAACCATGGAAGATACTTAAACAGGGGAAGAACAATCTACGTATTTTTTTAATAAAGTAGTTTACACTGAGGGTAGATAAAACATGGAAGTTGCGAACAGGAAGATGGCTTGAAACAGGGTTGTAAAGGAAATGAAAAAATTGGTGTTAAGAGAATATCAGGCCCTCAGCTTAAGATGGGACATAGAGGTTTCTTGTAAGATTTTTACTGGATATAAGCCAGGGATGGCGGCGCACAACATCTGTAATCCCAGTACTCAGGAGGCTGAGACAGGAGGATCACAGGTTCTAGGGCAGCCTCAGCAACTTAGTGAGGCCCTCAGGAAGGTAGCAAGACCTTGTTTCAAAACAAAAAATAAAATAGGACTGGGGTTGTGGCTTGGAGATAGAATGCCCCTGGATTCAATCCCCAGTACCACCAAAAAAAATTTTTTTTTACTGGATATTGCTGCTTGGGGTCTAACACTGACACTAATATAAGTAAATCTGAGGTTATACTGACAATGAGTCCAGACAAGAAAACATTAACTCGCAACATGTTAAAGGAACTTTAAAGGTAAATACAGTATTATCAGGTTTATAAATGTAACCTACATATACATTGAAACCAACTGTTCTCTAAATGCAAACATTTACTTGCCCTCGGTTTTTACAAAGAAAAATATATGTTTCGCTTCACTATAGTACCTTTTTAAATATAAAATATCAGTTCTTTACCAATCATGTCTATAATTATGCTTTTATTTAAATAAAATCATATTGCTAATGGAAGAGTTTTCTTAGTAGCAACATTTATTTATTTTTATTGCTTTACTCAATAATTATGACTCTGTCACCTCTCCTTCTGCTATGGTAAAGAGTAAAAATATTGGGGAAGAAAAGTATAGTGGGGTGTGGTGGCGCACACTTGTAATCCCAGTACTTGGGAGGCTGAGACAGGAGGATCGCAGGTTCAAGGACAGTTTCAACAAGTAGTGAGACTCTGATCAACCTAGCCAGACCCTGTTCCAAAATGAAAATAAAATAGGGCTGGGGGTGTAGCTCAGAGGTAAAATGCCCCTGGGGTTCAATCCCCAGTACCACACACACACAAAAAGTATAAAAGCCCCAACTGACCAGAATTAGAAAAGTGAACTAAAGTGAGAGCCCTTTTGGAATCCTCTCTTTTCTTTTCCACCGTGGCCTAGACACTCAACAAATGTACGAGTATTCCCCTATTATTAAGATATGGACATAACACAAATGCTAAAGCTGAGAAGGTACATTTACCGAATTCTGTCATTTCTCTTAGATGTTTTAGTATATATGAAATCACCTAACCTCTTCCACTTAGTAAATGTGAAAGTCCATATATCATATGAGTACTCTATTCCACCCTCTTAAATCAATTCTGTTTGAGACTGCTCCAAAAGTATGTCCTAACTTGCTTTTATCTCTATCTGCATCCCTCATTCCCCTAAAACTAATCCTAATGCCACCACTTACATACTCAACATTTTACCAACCATTTGCTAGAAACTATATTTTTTTGCTGTGAGATTCAAAACATTGCTTTATATTCATATAGTTACTTGGACAAGAAAACGTGTTACATAAATTGATTCCAGGAGTGGACTGCTCTAAGTTAGCATTGTTTAGTGTGTAAACAATGCCAGGGAGTCAAGGGGAGACCGCCACACCTAACTAGGTACTGACATACACACGGGGAGATCTGTAAATATGAACACTGACTTGGTTCGCAATACCTGGTTCCACCAAGTCATTCGCAAATGAGCACATTACTACAAACCCAACATATAAGACATAGCTCTTTGACCCATACATTTTGTCGAGATTTACCAAAGACAGTTAAAGTCTTTCAGGATCATCAATTTACAAAGTAAAATATGGCATCTGATCAAAGCAGACGCCTGGTCACCTGTATAGCTTTAATACATACATACCTAACTGTAATTTATGTATGCAATAGTATACACATAAGCCACAACCAAAGGAGCAACAAAAACATTAAGGACATTAAAAAGCATCCTGACCCAATATTAACTTAATTGAAAACGCACTAGCCGAGTTTTCGGATTACGCACTACTCAGACTAGTTGGACAGCCCCATCTGAATTTTCCAAAGGCTTTACAGAAATGCAGATGGTGAAGGGAATCAAAGTGTTTGGGAAATTAAGCTTCTAGATTTGCCAAGATGCAAATGACAGCTGGCTCTCCAGAAAGAGGTGGACAGGCGCAGAGGGGAGGGTAGCCGGCGTCGCGGGCCGCCGAGAGCAGAGCTCGCCTGAGGATTCAAAAGGGGGCGGGCAGGGGCTTCCAGAGGCGGGGAAGACGCCCGCCGGGCCTGGCTCCCGCCTGGGAGCCCCGGGGCACACATCGCGGCTCCCGCTCCAGAGCCGCGGCCTAATCCTGCAGCGGCCTGAGGCTGCGGCCATCACCGGACATTCCGGAGCACAAGACGACGGCAAGGAACGCGGGACCCGGAGAGCGAAAGGAAAGCGGGGCGACACCCGGCGCGGCGGCGCTCCGACCCGCCCTCACCCTCTCATGGTGAACTTCACCACGGCGAGTCTGGAGCCCGCGCCGCTCAACTCGGGCTGGAAATCCGGGTCGCTCCCGACCGGCTTCACTCCCACCATCCTCACAGACAGCCCGGCAGGGCGGCCGCGACGCCTCCGGCTTCGCAAAGGAAGAAGAAAGCCCGGGAGAGGGAGGGAAGAGGCTCAGGAAGGCCGAGGCCTGGACGAGGCGGCGGCGACCGCGGCGTCTTCTCCCGGGGCGCTCAGTGCCGAGTCACGCCAGGGAGCGGAGCGGCCGAGGGGGCGGGGACGGGAAGGGGGAGGGGAGAGGCGAGGACAGGGAAGGCTGCGGCACCCAGCAGCCACCGCGCGGCAGGGCCGCCGGCGCCTGCGCGCCGTGACGTCATTTCCGCGCCGTCAGCGTTGGCGCCCGTCAGCCAATCCTAAAGCGCGAGGTGTGGCCCCACCCTCGACTGAGGAGTCGCACGCTATCTGAGGGGCGCAGGCGCAGGCGTGGAGCTGTCGGCGCGCAGGCGCAGAGTGCAACTTGAAAGTTCATGTTTCTAGACCCCGGGATTCCTAGACCTAAGGTTTTTGGTGGGTTGTTTTTTTTTTTTTTTGGTGATACTGGGGATTATACCTCTGAGCTGCACCCCCAGCCCTATTTTATTTTTTGAAAAAGGATCTCGCTAGATTGATGTCTCACTAGTTGCTGAGGCTGTCCTCGAACCTGCAATCCTCCTCTCTCAGCCTCCCAGGTACTGGGATTACAGGTTTACACCACTACTTCCTGCTAGACCCAAGGGTTTTTTTTTTCTTTTTTCGTACTAGGGATTGAACTCAGGGGCATTCTACCTCCGAACTACACCCCCAGCCCTATTTTTTATTCTTTATTTGGAATCAGGGTCTCACTAAGTTGCGGAGGGCCTCACTAAGTAGGTGAGGCTGGTCTTGAACCTTCGATCCTCCTGTCTCAGCCTCCAAGTACTGGAATTACAAGCGTGCGCCACCACGCCCGGCTTAGACCCAAGGATTTTATACAGGATTTGTCTGGGGTGGGATAATGAAAAGGGAACTAATTTTTCTTTGAGGTTCATGGCTCCTGCCATCGAAGGTGGCATAACGCAGGCTGATGTAGCTCAGTGGTAGACTTTTCCTAGCATGCCCCAGGCCATAGGGAGATAACCTGGGGAAGAACTTTGAGGATGGCCCTGTCAGGTCACGACACACAGAATAGACGTTAGGAACATTAATTTACTTTTCTCATTCCATACATGCACTCTCCGTGCAGTCCTATAGAATGTATTGTGCACCTAAATTGTGCCAAATGGAAGAAGATGTGAAGCACAAGTCTTGTGACACACGCAAACAACTGTTAGAGTAATGAAGTTTGAATAGGAAATGATGAGCACTTATGAGATTGGAGGATGGGACAAGATAAACACTATGAGAATTGAATCTTGAAAGAAGGGGTTAGGTAGATGGCCAGAGATAATAGGAATATTCCAGACAAAGGGACGAGCAGCTGCAAGTGTGGGGTAGAAAAGGTAAATAATAATAATGAATATTTATTTGACACTTGTACCAGTAAAAGTTCTTTATATTTATTAGCTCATTTAATTTTAATTTCCATATGCTATCAGCACAATGTAATGGTTTTAATAGTTTGGCAGAATATTTGTAACTTACTATTTTATGGACATGGCAAACCATTAACCTCTCTGAACCTCAGCTTCCTCCCCTGTGAGAATTAGATAAGCAATACCTGCCTTCAGTCTAAAGACTGAAGGTTATAATGGATGATGTATATAAAAAAATCAAAAGGTACTCAATAAGGTGTTTAAGAACAATGATGTTGCCAGGTGTGGTGGCACACACTTGTAATCCCAGTACTTGGGAGGCTGAGACAGGAGGATCGCAGGTTCACAGCCAGCCTCAGCTACTTAGTGAGGTCCTCCACAACTTAGTGAGACGCTGTTTCAAAATAAAGAATAAAAAATAGGACTGAGGGTGTAGCCCAGAGGTAGAATGCCCCTGGGTTCAATCTCTGGTACCACCAAAAAAATAAAAAAGAATAATGATGTTTTAGTCAGCTAGAACTGTCATAACAAAATACCACAGATTGGATTAACAACAGATTTATTTCCCATGGTTCTAGAAACTGGAAATCTAAAAGCAAGGTGCTGCCAGGGTTGGTTGCCTGAGGCCTCTCTCCTTGACTATTACATGGCAATGGCTACTTCTTATTTTGTCTTTGTGAGAATATAATTGTATCTTTTCTGTCAAAGGAGGTAGTTTCACTTAAACGGCCATTTTGTAACCTGGTAGGAACTTACATCCCTTTCCCAAATTAACATCTCTTAAGAGATTACAGGTGTCGACCCTCCCCCATCTTCCCCTGTAGCTGACCAGGAAGACTGTGAAGCTGCAACTTCGACCAATAGGAGTTCAGCGCAGGAGGAGCCTTGCGTTAGGGATATAAGACCCACTGGGTTCTTTGTGAAGCGTGCTCTCTCTCATATTTGGGAGCACCCTTTTTTGTAAAAAGTAAAATCGCCTTGCCAAGCAATTTTCGAACACGTGCCGTTTCTTTAGACGCCCTAAAAAGTTGTTTCTAACATCTTCTCATGGTTTTCTCTCTGTGTGTTCTGGTCTTTCCTCTTCATGTGTGAGCGTGGGGCGGGGAGGCTGTCCTGGGGATTGAACCCAGGGGCATTATTTTATGCTACTTTTTTTTTTGTGGTACTGGGGCTGGAACCCAGAGGCATTCTACCTCCAAGCTACACCCCCAGACCTATTTTTTATTCTCTATTTTGAAACAGGGTCTGGCTAAGTAGCAGAGGGCCTCACCAAATAGCTGAGGCTGGCTGTGAACCCGGATCCTCCGGTCTCAGCCTCCCAAGTACTAGGATTACAAGCGTGTGCCACCACGCCCAGCCCTACTTTATTTTTGAAACAGGCTCTAAGTTGCTGAAGCTGGCGGGGAAGCTGTGATCCTCTTGTCTCAGCCTCCCAAGTACTGGGATTACAAATGTGCACCACCGCGCCCGTTTTTTCCTCTTCCTACAAGAACACTGGCCCTATTAGATTAGGGCCCTACCCTTATGACCTCATTTAACCTTAATTACCTCCTTAATATGGAGGTGCAGGCCTGTGGTGCAGGCCTGTAAACCCAGTACTTGGGAGGCTGAGACAGGAGGTTCACAGGTTCAAGTACAGCCTCAGCAAGTAGTAAGACTCTCATCAACCTAGCGAGACCCTGTTTCCAAATAAAACAAATTAGTGCTGGGGATGTAGCTCGGAGGTAGAATGCTTCTAGGTTCAATCCTCAGTGCCCCCCACACACACAAATATCCCTTCCTCCCTTCCTTCCTTCCTTCCTTCTTTCTTTCTTTCTTCATTTATTTTTGTGTGTGTGGTGCTGGGGATTGGACCCAGGGGCATTCAACCTCCGAGCTACACCCTGAGCCCGAATTTTTATTCTTTATTTTGAAACAGGGTCTCACTAAGTTGCGGAGGGCCTCACTAAGTAGCTGAGGCTGGCTGTGAACCTGCGATCCTCCTGTCTCAGCCTCCCAAGTACTGGGATTACAAGCAAGCTCCACCAAAAATGACCTTCTTAAAGGCTCATCTCCAAATACAATCCAGTCATATTGGGGGTGGTTATTCCTGCTTCACTGATGAAAGGGCTGACATTCAGATGCGTGTGCAACTGATACAGAGTTACACAATTAAGCAGCTGCTCTTGTTTTGTGCTCAGTGTTATATAGAAACCAACTTTACATATGTGCATGGAAACATTTAGCAGACATTATCCTGAGGTGATTTTTTTTCTGTTTGTATTTTCTAAATTTCTTCAATAATTATAAATAGTAAGCCAGGCATGGTGGCGCACGCCTGTAATCCCAGTACTTGGGAGGCTGAGACAGGAGGATCCAGGTTTGAAGCCAGTTGTGATGGACTGGTGCCGTGGTTGCTGCTTGCTGAAGTCCCTCACATGAACGACTCTGGGTCCAAAATTATGTTTTAATATGCGGGTCGGCCCAGGCAATTTTCCTGACCTCCTGCAGCCAGCATCCTTTTTTACTCAGGGTTTAAACAAAGCAAATGGCAAGGAGGTCACAAGTTAAATTTAAGCCGGGTGTGGTGGCACACACTTGTAATCCCAGTACTTGGGAGGCTGAGACAAGAGGATCTGGGTTCACGGCCAGCCTCAGCTACTTAGTAAGGCCCTCGGCAATTTAGTGAGACCCTGTTTCACAATAAAGAATAAAAAATAGGGGTGGGAGTGTAGCCTGGAGGTAGAATGCCCCTGGGTTCAATCCCCAGTACCTCAAAAAAAAAAAAAAAACAAGTTAAGTTTAGGGTTACAGGCTAAGTTTTAGGAAAAGGCAAGGGTGTGGCAGTCACAAGCTAAGTCTAGGGAGGGGCAAGGTAAAAGTTTCAGGGAGAATAGGAGGTCATCAAAGTCCACCCTTCAGTCTCATCTGGTCCAAGGAAGCTTGTCTGCTTGTGGACAATTTCCACTCAGCATGTACTGTGTACATGGTTAAGCCGGTCCAAAATGGTGATCTCATCACGTGGGCCAAGATGGCTCCTGACAGCCAGTCTTAGCAACTTAGCAAGAGACCCTGTTTCAAAATAAAAAATAAAAGGGCTGGGGAGCCGGGCGTGGTGGCACACACTTGTAATACCAGTACTTAGGAGGCTGACTGAAACAGGAGAATCACAGGTTCATGGCCAGCCTCAGCTACTTAGTGAGGCCCTCGGCAACTTGGTGAGACCCTGTTTCAAAATAAAGAATAAAAAATAGGTCTGGGGGTGTAGCTTGGAGGTAGAATGCCCCTGGGTTCAATCCCCGGTACAGCAAAAATTTAAAAAAAAAAGGGCTGGGAGTGTAGCTTGGAGGTAGAATGCCCCTTGGTTCAATCCCCAGTACCAAAATGATGATGATGATGATGATGATGATGATGATGATTACTATTATTATTATAAATAGTATATATATGATAAAAAGAAAGAAGGTATATAGTCTGGGATTCTGCATTTTAATAATCACCCAGGGTAACTGATGCAAGAAGTCCATATTGTTGATTTATTTATTTATGGTACTAGGGGTTGAATCCAAGAGTGTTCTACCTCTGAGCTATATCTCAAGGTGCATATTATTTTTTATTTTGAAAAAGTGTCTTGCTAAATTGCTGAGGCTGGCCTCAAACCTGTGATCCTCCTGTCTCAGCCTCTCAAATACTGGGATTATAGGCATGCACCACCACGCTCAGCTAAGGAGTCCATATTTTGAGGAACATTATTTCGTGGTAACTTATCATATACATAGCATTTACAATGCACTTACTATGTAAAAGGTATTGTGGTAATACTTTGAAAAACCCTTCCTGGAGCTGGGTGCGGTGGTGCATGTTTGTAATTACAGTACTTGGAGGCTGATACAGGAGGATTGCAGGTTCGCAGTCAGCCTCAGCAATTTAGTGAGACCCTGTTTCAAAATAAAGAATAAAATAGGGCTCAGGGTGTAGCTTGGAGGTTGAATGCCCCTTGGTTCAAACCTCAGTACCACAAAAAGAAAGAAAAAGAAACACCCTTCCTAAGGGGGGGGGTGCCAAAAGAATAAGACACTTTTACAAAAGCTAGTAATATGAGTTAAAATAATAAAAATAAATAATAATAAAATAATAATATGAGTTAAAATATCTATACTTTGCCATAGCAAAAGTATAGATAATGAAGCTGGGCGTGGTGGCACACACTTGTAATCCCAGTACTTGGGAGACTGAGACAGGAGTCTCGCAGGTCGCAGCCAGCCTCGGCTACTTAGTGAAGCCCTCTGCAACTTAGTGAGACCCTGTTTCAAAATAAAGAATAAAAAAATAGGGCTGGGGGTGTAGCTTGGAGGTAGAATGCCCCTGGGTTCAATTCCCAGTACCACACACACACGCAAAGTATAGATAATGTATCGTAGTGGCTCAGAAAAAGGAGAGATTTCCTGCTGGAATGAGCTTTATGAAGGAACATGTGCAGGTCTAGAGAAATATGGGAACCACATACATGAATGTCTGTCTTCACTTCACAGAAATGACTCCCGGCTGTCCTTTCAATCATCAAGAACATAACTTGCTTCAGACTGACTCCCTCTTATCAGGTCCAGCCAGTCACTAGAGGAACGTCTTCTATCATGGTTCCTATTATCATGGGTTCGCTTTGCTAAGTTAGCAAATAGTTTACAAGAGACATGTTATACATGGAGGTCTCTTCCATAGTTCAATGCACTTTGTTGGTATAAAAGAAATATTGGTTGAATAAATGAATGGCTAGTAAGTGAAAGTATTAACACCAGTCCTCAAAACCAGGTGTGTAAGAAATATTACTTTGTTTTGGTTTTTTTGTTTTGTTTTGTTTTGGTACTGGGGATGAACACAGAGGCAACCTGAGCAAGACCCCCAGACTGGCTTTATTTCTTATTTGGAAACAAAGTCTCACTCTGTTGATGAGAGTCTCACTAAGTACCTGAGGCTGGCTTCGAACCTGCAATCCTCCTGTCTCAGCCTCCCAAGTACTGGGATTACAGGCATGTGCCACCATGCCTGGCTTTTACTTTGTTTTCTATAATTCAGTTTTGACTCTGAATTTCCACTCTCCTGCTACATCTAACTAGAACAAGAACTACGTTTTATCTCCTCCTCTGCCTGCCTTAGAAATTGTGCCACATTTCTGAGTGGGGTGGAGAGCAGGGCATTGGAGTACAGATCTTTCAGGTCACTATCAACATACTAAAGAAGCTCTCTGACAATTCTGTCAGTTGAGATGTCTTCCAGGCCTATAAAATAGTTTTATTTTTTTCCCCTGAAATTTGTATCTGAGGTCCAGAAGTCATTAGACTGCCTAGAGTTTCTATTAAGAAGCTCAAATATTTAGAAATATATTTCAAAGCACTTCAGCTTCTGCATTAAAAATGCATGATTTTGGTTGGGCATGGTGATGCACGCCTGTAATCCCAGTACTTGGGAGGCTGAGATGGGAGGATTGCAGTTTTGAAGCCAGCCTCAGCAACTTAGTGAGGCTCTCAGCAACTTAGTAAGACCCTGTTTCCAAATAATAAATAAAATAGGGCTGGGGGTGTAGCTCAGAGGTAGAACACACCAGGCTTCAATCCCCAACACCACATAACACACACATACACACACACACACACACACACACACCATTTTATTTATTGTAATTTAATATTTATTTACTTATTATTTATTTTATTTATTGGTACTGGGATCGAACCCCGGGCCATTATACCTCCAAGCTACATCCCTTTTTATTTTTTTTTTTTTAAATGGGGTCTTGCTAAATTGCTGTGGCTGTCCTGGAACCTGAAGTTCTCCTGTCTCAGCCTCTCAAGTACTGGAATTACAGGCTTGCATCACCACATCTGGCTTATTTTAATTTACAAAAGAGTGTGTTGCAGGTTTGCCATTGCCAGTTCAGGCTGTTCTAACAGAATATCATAGACTCTGGGGGCTGGAAGTCGAAGATCAGGGTGCAGGCAGATCCAGTGTCCGGTGAGGACTCTCTTGCTGGTTTGCAGATGGCTGTTTTATTGTATCCTCCCATGGTGCATGGTGGAGAGAGAGAGAAAGAAAGCAATCTCTCTCCTGTATTTCTCTCTCCTGTCTTTTCTAGTCCCATCATAAGGGGTTTACCCTCATGACCTATTACCCCCCAAAGGCTTCATCCCCAAATACCATCACATTGAGGGTTAGTGTTTCGACATATGAATTTGAGGGGAGGCACAAACATTCAGTCTATAGCATTGTTGAAATGAACACTTTGGAAGTAAAAAACTACACACAACTAACAGTCTATGTTTGCACTTAATCATTTGTTACATAAGAGCTCTTTGTGGTGGTAGTGCAGTTATTGTCTAGATAAAAAGGACAGACAAGGAAGGAAATGATTAAACTCTTTGTGTGTGGGGGGTTTACTGGAGGGCAGAACCCAGAAGTGCTCTACCACTGAGCTACATCCCCAGCCCTTTTCATTGTTTATTTTGAGATAGGGTCTTGCTAAGTTGCTCAGGCTGGCCTTGAATTTGCGATCCTCCTGCCTCAGCCTCTTAAATCGCTGGGCTTACAGGTATGCACCTGGCTATGATTAAATTCTTAATAGAGGCTTTCACTGTGTTCAAAGCCCTCTCTCAGGCTCACCTTTGAAAACACACACACACACACACACACACACACCATTCTGTCCATTCTTGAGTAGCAGATATCTGAATACATCTAAGGTCCAGGAACTGAAGAAATTCAGTATAAGTATAATGTATCTTAATGGCTTCTATCCAACAAAAAAGTTGCTATTTAGGCAATGTTAAACACAATAGTTCCTACCCAATTTCAGAATATTAGTACTGGAAGAAAAGTAGGAGAATCAGACCCACAGCAACCGGCAGAAAGTTCCAAGGTAAGTCGTGTCTCAAGATGGTGGTTGGTGGTCATGGCTATCTTTCATCAGACTGTGAGAAACTTGATCACAAGAACCTGTTTTGTGTGTGTGTGTGTGTGTGTGTGTGTGTGTGTGGTACCGGGGATTGAACCCAATCCTATTTTATTTTTATTTTGAAACAGGGTCTCACTAAGTTGATGAGAGTCTCACGACTTGCTAAAGCTGGCCTAAAACCTGCAATCCTCCTCTCTAAGCCTAAATAAATAAAATAGAATAAATAAATAAAATAATAATCATCTTCAAGCCAGGTGTGGTGGTACTCATCTGTAATTTCAGTATTTGGGAGGCTGAGTCAGGAGGATTGCAGGTTTGAAACCAGTCCCAGCAATTTAGCAAGACTCTCAGCAACATAGCGAGACCCTTGTTGAAAATAGAAAAAATATAAAGGGTTAGGGGTTTATATTAGAGGTAGAATGCCCCTGAGTCCAATTCTCAGTACAATAATAATAATAATAATATTTATAATAGAAATCAAAATACCATTATTACATCTAATATGTTAACAAAGCTTTTTACCATTAGTGTTAAATATCCCATATTTATCATTTATTTTATAACTCATTTGAATCAATATCCAAATAAGGTATATGCATTACATTGGTTATATCTCTTAAATCTCTCATCAAACTGTTTATTTTTTTTATTTTTATTTTTTTTTGCAGGACCAGGGATTGAACGCAGAGGCGTTCTACCTCCGTGCTACGCCCCCGGTCCTATTTTTTTATGCTTTATTTTGAAACCGGGTCTCACGAGGTTGCGGAGGGCCTCACTAAGGAGAGAGAGAGACACACACAGAGAGAGACAGAGACAGAGACAGAGCGAGAGCTGAGGCTGGCCGCGAACCCGGA